>LN483382.1:367707-501134 GCA_900002565.1 Culicoides sonorensis
ATGAACATTTTGAAAAAGTCTGCTATTTTGTTACCCAGAACGGACAGACTGCATAAGCGACCTCCAAAACCACATTTTTTACAAATCGTTGATTAATGCAATAAAAAGCTGTTGAAATGCAATAAATATAGTTTTAATGTTAACAATACACATATAACCTAATTGTAGGATGGATTTTAAACAAAGTGAATATTGGTTCAGGTCGTTATTCGTTTGAAATTGCTTATTAATTAAAGCTCGAAGTGATTTAAGGCAAGTCTTGAAAATATTTACAAAAAAATAGCTATATAGCACGAAAATGAGGCAGAAATGATCAGATGTTAAAAAGTAATTTTTTTTCCGCTCTTTCTTTTGAGTTTACACTCTCAACTCAAAACCAGTGGGCACCAGTGGGAGACCAGTGAAAAAGAGTGTTTCCACTGATGCCCCACTGCTTTTGGATTGAGAGTGTAGCAAATCAAAATCCTCGTGATTTTTTATTGAAATTCATTCACACGATTCAACAAAATATTTATTATTAAAAAGCCAACAAAACACATAACGGTTAATAAAGACAAAAAAAAATCTTACTGAAAAAAAATTATCAAAGCACCTTTTAGTTTTTCTTATTATTTATTATTATCTGATTCTCAATTTGATCGATGGTTAAATATTTACACCACAAAAATGAAATCGTCATCATATTAACAAACAACATCATTCAAAGAACCACTCAATTTTTTTTTCTATTTTTTTTTTTTTATTAAAACCCAGAAATTAAAAAAAAAACACACACACACCCTGTCGGGAGTAAACTCCTGAATTTCAGGAGCTAAACTCCTGAATATTAGGAGTTAACTCCTGAAAAGTAGGAGTTAACTCCTGACAAATAGGAGTTAACTCCTAATCATCAGGAGTTAACTCCTGAATTTCAGGAGTTAACTCCTATTCTTCAGGAGTTTAGCTCCTGAAATTCAGGAGTTTACTCCCGACAGGGCACTTCAAATCTTAATACCTATGTTTTACTGAAAAAAATCATACCCTTTTTTTCATGAGTTTTTTTTTACTCTTTTTTATAAAATCCTTAAAAGTAACGTTAAAGTTTTTATAAATATTTTTTTATTCAACATAATTTAACATCAAGGAAACATTTTATTGGATCAAAAACAAATCTTAACTCACTATAATTGGAAGATAACTCAAATGAACGACACATGGCATGCCATGGCATCAACCTCACATTTTGTTTTCTTTACCAATTGTGACACGCTTTTAACCTTGTCTTAAAAAAAACTTTAAAAAATCTCGTGCGTGTCTTGTTCAATTGATGATCTTATTATAAAAAAAAAAATTAAATTAAAAAATTAAGGATTTTTACCTTGAAACTTTACCCTTATACGATTGCTGATATGAAATGAAATGAAGCACATGCTCCCGTACACTAATATTTTATTTATTTTATTATATTAAAAATTTATAACATAAGATGATGTTTTTTTTCACCTTTATTTTGATTCTGATTTTGATCTGCTATCCTTTCATTGCATTGTTAAGTATAAAAGGTAACTCAAGTAGATGCACATGTGTTGTTGTCATGTATTGCAAGTATTTGGATTGCATCGTCATCTAACTATTCAATCATTTTTTTATAATAATTTATTTTATTATTGATTGCATCATATTACGTTAGAGTTATAAAAATATGTGTTAAAAAAATGATATAACAGAGAAAGAGAAAAATAAATTAAACAAAATAACGGTGCATGAGATGCATTTTTTTATAAATAAATTTGATCTGTATTTATTTTCTCGTATTTCGTTTCCAAATTTATGTTAAAATTATTGTTAAAAAAATAATAAGGGTTGTCTATTATTAGAGATATTCAATGGAATTAAATTTAAAGAAAATACGATGAGAAGAGTTTTTTGGGTTAAAAAATGTGTTTTTTGTCGAAAAAACGCATATTAGGGGTAATTCAGTGTTAATCAAATAAACACATACACGTAGGCACACGACGATTATTAAGAAGAAAAATATCTGTTGAAATTTAATATAGCAAAGCACAACTGTAAAGTATTTTTTTTTAAGAAAAAATATATAAAATAAAAAAGGGGCAATTTAATACACAATTTTACTGTAAAGTGTAAAGTGAGTCGAGTGCATTACTTTTTATTTTTATTATTACAAGATTGTGTGTTCTACTTACCACGCGTCATTTTCAACGTATGCTAGGATTTGGAGTATGTTTAGATACTGTTATGTTAGTATGTCATTTTTTATGGGTTTTCATATAGATTCGGTGATTATTTTTATATAGATGTTCTAAGGGTTACATAAATTTGTAAGAATAACGGTTAATATGAAAATCAATGGAATACCGGATATCGATAAGAATAAAAAAATACGTATTTCGTGCGTAGGTTATTTCTTTCAAAGTCCATTCATAGACGTCAATTTCACCCTTTCAATATCAAATTATATTTTCTTATCCACGCATTTTCTGTCACATTTTCTAGAACAAAAAAAACTAAATTTGATGTAATAAAAATAAATAAACAGACGTCACAAATCACAGTACACTAAAAGTAATTTAAAATATTTATTATGACATATTTACAACACATTTAAAGATATTTATGTCAAACATTATAAAATTTTCGATATGTCTTTAAAATGCCATATCACATTTGAGTATAAATCACATATATCACGTGACAAAATAAAAATGCAGTCTAATGTCAGTGTATAATGAGATAAGATCTGTGTCAAATGATTGTTATTAAAAAGAGTAATGTAAAGAGTGATCATGTGCCCTATGTGTTGCATTTCAATTCATAAAATAATAAGATTTAATTTCAAGTCATACAAACATTTGGTTGAGTTCAAATTAGATTACATTTGAGTTGTAAATGCATTGGATTTTGTTTATTTGGTGCTTGAAAATGTTTTTACAATTAAATGCTGTTATTTTGTACATAAATTGCAAATTAATGAATTTTATTGTTCTTGAGTGGGTTTGAAATAGGCAAATATTGAAATCGAAAACCAGATCAAAAGTGAATTGAGTTTATTGTAAATTAAATGCATTTTGACAATTTATACAAGTCATCAGCTTAAGAAAATTTTATCCTTGATAGATATAATACAGTCAAGTCTCCATATAGTGAAAAATAAGCTGTACGTAATGATTCTATATAGTGACAAGTCAGTCTCTATAGATCTATAGTTTCTATAGATTTTGGACAAGAAGGTGTTTTTGTGGATGGCTGTCATACAATTGATTTCTGAAGCTTCATATGTGATGATGGGTCTTAATGCTTTTTTGTACAATAATAATTTACAATCTTGCATCAGTCTGGAGTTACGTGATAGGAGACTATACAATGATCTGATAGCAATGTGAGCTTTTTTCAGTACATGTAAAGTGTGTGCTTTGAATGTTAATTGTTTGTCAATGATAACTCCTAGATATTTAACAGAGCTATCTTCCCATTGTATTTCATTGTCAAAGATCCAAAGGTTGAGATAAGGAAGTTGTTCTAATTTTCTTCTCGTGAAAACGATTGACATGATTGATTTCTTTGCTCTTTGAATAGTGGTTCGTCTTAAAATGGAAGAAAAATTGATTCATATCATATTTGTATTAAATTTTTAACCAGAAATAAATTTTTTTAAGAAAATAATGTTACAAAAATTACTTTTAAGAACAAACAAAAGTCCAATACATAAAAAAGTATTATGAAAATAAAACAGGAAGTAAAAATAGGTTCAAAATCGATTAAGATTTACTTACAATAATAGAAACGGGATCATATTTTTTCAACAATATTTTTGATAAAGGTTTGAAAGTATTATTTTTTTATTATTATTAATAAAAATTGAAATAATCATATAAAAAAATATTATTCTTGCTAAAAACTTGTGTAAATATTATTTCTTTCACCGTTATACCAATAAAATGTCAAGGAAAAAAACGTTTTTTTCATGTAAAAGTAAAAAATGAACATTTTTATTAAAAAAATGGATTAATAAAACGTTACTTCACTGAAATGTTATAAGTAATCCGTTTTTCTTTGAAATTAAATGAAATTCCTTACCTTGATCCGATTGTGGATTTGAATAAGTGCATTCTGTTAACCGTAATTCGATTTTTAATGTTGAAAATAATCAAACATTAAACTTTCATTGACCATTTTAACCCGAAGCAGTACAAAAATTTCGTGTATCACTTTCTTAATTACATAACATGATTATAATAGTCAAATAATCATGCTTTTTCATAACTGGAAACCAGCTTAAAAGTCAAATTTCGCTAATTTTTACATTTATAATGCGATTTTGGGGAGTTCAATTGAATTATAATATAACATAAATGGCTTCATTTCACTACAAACAAAGAATAAGGAAATTTTAGCCAATTAAACCTTCCATCATAACTAAATGGATTGAATTGACTCTACACACTTAAAAAAAATAAAAAAAAGCAACCCATATAAGTGTCATGAACTTATATTACCATTATATTGATTTAACCTCACTGATATCTCATTAAATGAGTCTTTTTTGTTGCTTTTACTGTTACGAGCCATCAAAGTCTTTGTGTAATAATAAAATTAAGGGGATACCACATAAATGCAAAAAAAAAAATAAAAGGAATAAACGAGTTAAATCCATTGGATCACATTTTAACCGTAAAAAATATATAACGAGCGTCATATAACACGAAATTTCATATAAAACTGGAAAAAAAGAATCAAATTTAAAGGAACAAAACATCATTTTCACGCAATAAAAACTTATTTGCTGTAAAAAATGAAAATAAAATATAACGAAATTTCATCACATTTCGCTGTGTGTTTATACGTTTTCTGGAAACAACGTACTGGACTCAGTATCAGTTTAGTGATAATAATAATAATAATATAAAATGCGTAAGAGGTGTACGTAATGGTGTTATGTCAGTGTTATTGTAAGGAACGATCAATAAATGGGTGAAAATAAATTGAAAGACATTCATAATAATAATAACAATTTTTATATTCAAAAAAGCACCATAGAACAATTTTGGACAAGAACACAAAAAATAAAGAGGAAGGATGAATGAATTGATATTAAAAATTCACAAACTTTAAATTGAACCTTAAAAATTTATCGTTACCATGCTATTTTGCATATTTTCATCAATGTATAATCGTGGCAGCATCTGATCATAATATTCGAGTTCTGTTTTATTTTATGCTATTTTATAGTCTCATTTATAACCATCTAAAATTCAATGTTCAGTGTATATTCGTATATTTTAAAATGTGTATTAAAATAAAAAAAATATAAAATAAAATTCAAGGGTTAAAAAAAATCGTGGGGTGAATGTGAGTCAGAAGTTGTGTGGGGGTGCGTTTTTTTAATGCTTTTCGTACACACAAACAATGAATTTAGGTTCTGTTTGTATTTGAAAGTAGATATTTGTATGGGATTACATTTTAAGAATTATGTTCTGATGAATATAAAAAAAAAATTTGAATTCAAATCAATATGATAATGTTAACTCTTTTATTTTTTTTACAGTATATTTAATGGTATAGTGAGGCAGAGATATGATCGCGTGCTAACAACAGTGATGGAAATCGAGTTTGAAGTGACAAGATTTGGGTGAGTATCCTTGAAATTTAAGATAATTTTTCAGCTCAAGGCCCAGATAATTAATTTGTTCCACGAATAAATATGGCTTCATAATTAATCTGAAAATGACGAGCCCAGATACATCAACTACTGAATAAGAAGACAAGGAACGATTTGATCATAGAGCAAATTTTGGTTAATAAAATAGAGCACGTGATATTATCGCAGAATCGAATTGTGGTCTGTTACGCTAATTTGTTACATATAAGGAAACTTTTGTTGGCTCAATGAGTCCTATTCTTATGATCGAGAGGATACTCGTTTGTTTCTTTCATTGAGAAGCTCAAATTCTTGCCTTAATTCTTGTTTTGCTTATTCACACACCTGACTTTAAAAGGGTGAAAAATAATACCATATAAATTTTTTTCATTCATCATTCATCCTTTACTTTTAATATTTATTTTTTTTTCATCTAATACACATTCATTCTTTTGTGTACCCAGAGTTTTAAGCTTATTATTATATTTGTGGGACTCATTTTTTTCATCCTTTTCGTTTTCATACTGTTCTGTCAGGGTACGCAGTGCATTTTTTTTACAACCAACATAAAAAAGGGTTGATATATTAATAATAAAAAAATCGATTCAGATGCACTTGCCATGAAGAGAGATTATTTTTTTATATATTTTAAAATTAGGCAGATGAGGATAATGCACGTTTTTTTTATAATATGAAACTGTCTGTGATAGATTTATTTTTTTTGTTCCGTTATCAAGGACACTAAATAAATACACATGATCAAATAACAATATTTTTCGATGGATGATTAAATTTCAACCATATGAATTTGAGTGAATTTAAAATTCAAAACGACGAGAATAACGGAAAACTTTAATCTAAAAATGTACTCACCTTAATGTCTCTCATATGAGCTGTTACTTCACTTTTCATCATCACTTTTGTTTCTATTTATTTACTTTTATATATCATCAAAGAGACTGAAATAGACATTACGCGTCCATTAGTTTTGATGTTTTGATACTAAAAAGCCAAGACATTAAACGATGATGTGTGAGGAAATGACTGTTTATGATTATTACGCCTTTTATATTTCAAAAATTTCGCATCAAACATCATCATCATTCATGATTCACATTATTTGTCAACCACTCTGTTGCTTCTTTTCCTTATCTCATTCAAAATATAATGTAAACAAAAAAAGAAATTGTAAGTGAAAGAACGAAATATATGAATGAACTTTTTTCGCGCTACAATCATCTCACGTATACATGTTTTAAGAATCATTGAGACAAATACGACACTATTGAGGATTATTATCGTCTATTTTAACGCATATTATTATTATTGTTGTGTTATTTGTGTGTTAAAATGTGCAAAAGTAACAATACCATAAGAAAAATAAAATGGTTTAAAAGGTGAGGACACATACGCACATATGTGCAGAACTAATATAAAAAAAACACCCATTACATTACATGCTTGACATGTTATGCGCTGTTAAAGTGTAAAATGTGGTTACATACATGTCTTGATATATCTGTATGTTCTTGAATAAATATTGTAATAACAATAAGAGAGATGTAACAAGTATGTAAAAGTGGAAGGAAAGTGGCAAATAAACAAGGAAAGAAGTTGAGAGGGTCTCTTGAATTAAGCTACTTGTGGAGTTTTCTTTCATTTTATTAGTAAAATTTCTTGGAAATTGCAAAAAATGTATAAGTAGCTACTTAAATGAGAAGGAGTCTTGTTAACAAGAAAGAGCTTTTACATTTAGAGCTAAATTTAATGGGAATTCCACATTAAATTTATGAATTATCAAAAGCTTCTTAAATTCAATTCATAAAAATGTTTTATGAAATTTTTGTGTTCAATTGAAATAAAACAAAGGAAATATTTTTATTTTGTTTTTCTAAGGATGTTGATTTCCGTTCAATTTACAAAAACATTCCAGAATCACGAGATTAAATTTAAATTTTCCATTCACATATCCTCTAAATTTAAAGCCCACTTCTAATTATAATCCAACGGAAATTAGAACGCCAAAAACATTTCATTCATAAAATCATATTCAAACGTCTCCCACTTAAAACAAAATCTTATAATCGAATCATTTTCCATTCATGTCTCTTCCATTTCAGCCATTAACACTGTCTGTTACTTAAATCACATCCCATACATCAAATAAAAGAATTAAAAAATAAAAAAAAAACTCAAAATACAGGAAACACAAAGTCCAAAACAGTTTTCCAATGTAAAGTTCTCCCCTTATTGCATGAGATTAAATTATATCCTTGTAATATGTAATAATAAAAGATTTTAGTCCCAACTCTTAAAATTTATGTTTTAAATATCTGCTCCATGTTTTTTTTTTGTTTGTAACATGGTATGTAAATTCCAATTTAAAATTTAACTGGAACGAAGAATTTTCTTAATGGTAAAGAACATAAATTAAAAAATTCTAATAAAATTTTCCAAATGTATATGCAAAATAAGTCGTATTGTTATTAAAACGAAAAAATAAAAATAAAAGAATGAAAGTAAAGGAGAAAAACAATAATAATAATAAATAAAAGAGGAAAACTTATGTATTGAATTTTTTTTCGTCTTCGTTTGTAGTCACTCTTGCTTCATGTACTTATAAATACTTTTTCCATTATTATTATTTTTTTTTGTGTGTTCACTTTTAAATTACGATATCTTTCGGTGTATGTCTGTATGGATTTCTATGTGCACGAGCTTTTTCTTTATTGTTATTCTTTTGTGTGAAACAAATGGTTGGATGAGTAAAAATAATAATAAAAAAAATCATCAAAAGAAAGAATGAGTTTGGACAAAAAAAGAGTGCTCTTCAATTTTTCTAAACTCAAGTTGTGTTAAGAGCCTAAGCCGTCTTTTTTTCATCGAAAAATATATAAAAACGCGAAAAAGGATGAAATGAAAGTAAAATTGTTTCAAGTGTGGTGTGAGGTGATGGTATCTAATACTTTTTTTTAAGGGTGATCCATTTAAATTTTTTTCCTCTTCTTATTTTTCTTTCATTTCTATTTCTGGAATGAAATTTAAGATAGAAGACATAATTCTTATTTGCATATTATGTATCCGGTATGTATTACATCGCATTGCTGTGTCCATAGATAACTTATATTATTATTATAGAAAAGAAACTTATAATATTCAAATACTTGAATTTCCACTTTCACTCTTCTTTATTCATCTCTTCCTGTCCTATTTATTTATATAATCTCTTATATTTCATTATTATTTAGAAAACGAATAAAGATTTTTATTTACATACAGACAAACTCACACACAGAAAGCGAGCTACACAGTACAATAATAATCCATAAAGTGTTCAAGGCTGTTTAGAAAACTTATGAAGCCTTTTTGTTGCTTTTCGTCCATTTATTTTAATCCTCTTTTGTTACTTTTTAACATTTTTTTTTATTTAAATTACTCAAACCCATAAATTCTCATCCCAATTAAGACCACCCACAGAACCACCAAAAAACAAAAATGCGTTCGTTAATGTTTTTAAAAGAGTGAAATTTCTTTTTGTGTGTTAGCGCGTACATTTATTTAGGTAGTAAAATTATTATCAAACGACACACACACACACACATACACACATACAGTGTAAGAGAAAAACAACAAGAAAATGAATTTAAAAAAAGAAGAGTATTAAGAAAAAATTTTAATATCAGTGAAAAATAAAGTATCTTTACCCCTTGTGTACACACACACGCACACACACACACAAACACAAACGCGCGTACACAAATGTATTGAAATACATATAAAAAAAATAAGGGGGTAAAATTATAAAAGAAAAAAAAGGTATATAAAAAGGAAACCTTGTGTGTGCGTGTGTGTACTCATTCATTTAACTGAACGGTCGACAACCTCACGAGCGCGATTTTTTTCCTTCTTCTTCTTTTTCTTCTTAATTTTCCTTTTATTTTACATTTAATATGCTTAACTGTAAATTTATACTCACACACAAAAAAATATTTGACTCTGTTGATGAGCATGATACATATTTTATGTAAAATTTTTTTTTTGTATTTAGCAGGATTTCTTATATTCTTACCTAAAAACTGATGAGACACTGTTTGTAAGTTAAAATAAAAAAAAATAAAATAAATATGCGAAGGGGGTTACATTTTTATACAGTTACAATGAATTTTATAGGTAGTACAAAAATTAAAAACAAGGCACATTTACATACAAACACACAGCAAATTTTTCTTTGGGTATAAAGATTTAACTTGATATTATTACGTTCTTTAAAAAGATATTTTTAATGTTTTCTTTGTACAATGTACATAATTTTCTTCTTTTTTTTATATACTCAGAAAAAGTAATTTGGGTATCAACCGTGCAAAATAAAAAAAGGGTGCTTCTGTTTTTTTTCCTTTAATTTTTTCTTTTTGTATTTTGTATATTAATTCAATGAGTACAGGCTACAGCTTAATGCTGCTATATTTCAAGGTACACGTTAAAAGAGTAGAAAAATATAATTAATTTTATTGATATTTTGTCGTCTTTTTAATGTAATTTTTTTTTTTATTTTTTTGGGAAGAAAAGGTCTAATTGAAACCTTTGAATTGAAGGATTTAAGGAAAAATTTTCAAAATATATAAAAATAATATATTTCAAATGACTGTAGTAAATGATGAAGGAGTGAATGAACGAAGAACAAAAAAAAAATAGAAAAAGGAAAATTAACGACATCATCTTTCTTTTTTAAATAGACATATAACATACATGTAAAAATTATGAATATCAACTTTTATTCTACTTGTCTTGTTCTGTTTTTTTCTGAGTTTCTTCTAAATGATTTTTTTTTGAATAATTCAGTGATGTAATTCATTGTGACGAGCCTTGTGAGCTTTATTTATCAATATAAGACCCCTTCGTATGTTCAAGAGATTTCTTTGTGATTAATTTTTCAAACACTCAAATAATGAGTTAACATCCCTGACTTTCTTTCTAAATTTCCATCTACACCACGTTAAGTACAGATATGTGTATAATCATCACATCACATTGTTAAGTATCAAAACCTGTATCATAAAATAATAATAATAATAATCACAGGAAGTGAGCATATGACATGAAGAGCTTCTTTATATTACCAATTTCAATCCTTTTGATGCTTTTGAAAAAAAATATACATGGAGTGAATTATATTCAAATCAAAAGCGAAAATGAACATGATGATGATGATGATATCGAATAAATCGAAAATAATAATTTAAATATTTTATTTAACAAAGGATACGCAATTTATGAAATGTAATAGATGTGGAATAAAAAATAAAACAGGGTTGATGTGATGTGTAAAATTTGCATAATGATGAGTCAGTTGAAAAAGAAATTTCAGTTTAAAAATACACCTCTTCAAGAAATTTGGCATCTATTTAATGTGACTTAGATAAATCTTGTGTGTTTTAATTCATTTCATTTCATTACCCAATAAAAATCATGATTTATTTGACATTTACTCCATTCAATTCAATGTAATGCCATAAAATAAACGTCTTGTTAAAGCAAAATCATCCTTTATGGACACAAAAATATTTGTCCTTTCATTCTTTCACTGACAACAAAACATAAAAATATTTATCCCATTCCTTTCATTACACTCATTATTATTATGTTTGTACGTATTTTGTATACAAAAATAAAAATAATATTTCACAAATATTTTGAAAAGAAAAGGACAAAAAAAAGTTACAAATCTTTAAATTAAATAAAAGACTTCGCTATAAAAACTTAACTTTTGCGTATCCCATAAGGACACATGAGGACCGAATCGCATCCTTTTAATCACATATAACATGAAAATATGTACGTATGTGAAAAAAAATGATAATAGTAATAATAAAAAGGTACAAAAATGTAAGAATTTATTTAACGAGGTAGAAATTTCTTTACATTTTTCTTTTTATTTCATTCAAAAAAAACCGTTTAAATTCATTGTGTGTGTGTTTGTATTCGATGAACAAAAGAAATGATCATTGGTCGTTTTATGATGCCATTTTATGATGTCACATTAATGTCATGAAACGAGAAATTTAAGGTTAAATTATGTTTAATTTATGAAATTGAATGAAATCTATTCAAAATTCACATGAAATTGAAATTCAAATTAATTTAAAAATCAGTGAAAATCTGATTAAGTTTTCATTAATTTAATTACTTGTGGTGCAATGAACAGTCGTTTTCTTTGTTAAAACAATTAAAGAAGCTAAAATACAATAAAAGTGACATTTCAACGTAACATACACAAAAAAATGGATTGTTTGCATAAAATTATCCATTCCCCACATTAATGGTCGACTTTAATTCCCTTATTTTAATTCAACGTAAACGTCAGAGAAAAAGACAACAAGAAAGAAAAGTACAAAATGTAATAATAAAAAGGGTCGGCCATTTTAATTAGAATTGTATATTATTATACTAACTTACTCCTACATACACACACACGTATATGTGTCTATACACATATAATTATGTATGAATATTAAAAAAAAAGTACGAGAATATGCAAAGAAAGAAAGACACCAAAAATATAATAAAATAAGAAGGGGGTTGCTCACTTTATTTTTACAATGTCATTAATTATTTATCTCTTTTCATCAACTTTGAATCTACACACACACAGCACATACACATAAATTTCTTCAAAACAAAAGGAAATTTCCATGTACAATGAATGTATGTACGTTATACACACGTTATATGGATGAAATGTATACGGTGTAATAAAAAGGAAAGTTTTTATCTAAAGTTGAAATTAATTTAACCCCATATTTCCTTTTCTTGTTTCTTGTTATCATCGTTGAAACAACGCGCACGCTATTAAAATTACTGATTTTGCGCCGTTTTTAAAAGTTTTATATACTCTTAATTTTACTTTTTTTTTGTGTCATCATTATACAATTTGTGTGTATTTCATTTTTAAGCAGAAAACAGAGAGTTTTATTAGATTATTTTATTATGAAGTTTTAATGCTATACATTTATTTACTTCGTGCTAAATGAGTAAAGAGATTAATGAGGAATGAAAATCGATGCAATTTTTAGTTTCAAGATAGCTTAAAATTCAAATTTAATGTTCTAGCCAGTCATAAGGTTTTAATTGCTCAGTGTATGCCGATTAGCCACCTTCCAGCCACTTGCAAAGAAAAAAATCATTTTAAATTTTGACGCATTTGGCGTTTGGCAAATATGGCATTTTGTGCATTTGCAATTTGGCATTTGGTGGATATGCTGTTTGACAAATTTGGTAATTAGCAAATATGGCGTTTGGCGGCTTTGGCATTTGGAGGGTGTATTTGGCACGATCTGACTACTCCCTGCCATTAGCAGTTGTATCGCTTACCTTTAACCTCGTTGATCGATACTTTTATTTTGTATTAAATTAAATTCTGACCAATTAATACCAATTCACTTTGAATATCACTTAAAAATTGTCATTTTGGGACGAAACCAACAAAAAACGCTCATTTTACATTTTTATATAATTTTTTATTGTTTTTTAAATTATTTCACAATCAATTAGGTAAACATTAAATTTTACAGTTAATTATAAAGAGTAAATAATATTTTTTTTAATATAAATTAAGCTTTTTTCTAAGCACTGTTTAATTTTTGAAAAAAAAAAAAATTTAACAGTTTTTTTAATATTTTTTTCCATTTTATCTCAAATTTTTAACACGAGTTTACATTTTTTTTTTTTATTATTTTATCTATTTACAATTTAATGAACTAAAAATAAATTTTCAGTATATTTTTTGATTCCTGTTTCATGTTTTATGAAATTTGACCGTTTTTTAAAATGTTGTGAAAATTAAAAAACTGCATGCAAATAATTTTGCGTTTAATTTAAAAGTCAGACCAAAAAAAGTATTTTTGTCAATATTTTTGCTAACAGAGCCAAAGTCACACTTAGTTGATATCAATTCACTGTATAACAAAACAAAACATGTGCAAAAATAACATAAATTTTTGCAAAGTTTGATCTATTTTTGAGTAAAAAGAACATTTACAGTTCTTGGAAGAGCACTGGATCATAAATCTTATTGAATTTAAATTACTTGCTTCATTTTTCAACATTTATCATAGTTAAAGATATAGAAAAAAAAATTGTATCACTTTTGTTTTATTTTATTCATACAAAGTATTATTTCATCGATATATGAAATTTAGTAAGAACAAAAAAAAAACATTTTTTGAAGTAAATAAAAAAGGTTTGCTCTAATTGTGGTTGTAAAATTGCAAATTTTATGGCCTTTTGTTTATTTTTCCTTTTTTTATGTTAAAAGAAATTGTTTGCAAAAATTTGAATTTAATTTTGAAGGTCAAACTTACGTAATGCATTTTTAGAGTCATGCTCCAGTTAGAATTTTTTGGAAAAACTCTTGGATAAGTCGAATAATCAATTTGGAGCATTAATTTTAAGAAAACGAAGCATTTTTTCATAATAAATGTAATTTAAGTAATGTTTGAAATAAAATTAAAAACATTTTCTCTTGAGTGCGAGGTCGTTCCTTTTCAAATTCCTTTCAATGCAATTCATTACCGAACAAAATGCAGGTAATTTTTTGTCTTAAATTTAAATTAATTTAGTACTCGTAATAAATTACCTCATATTGCAATTTATTAAGAATTTTAAAAACATAAAAAATAAAATTTAACTTATTTCTTCGAAAATTATAGAAAAAAAATAAATCAGTTTTGCATCAAATTTCATGCAATTCAATACTGGCAAAAATCATTGTAAAATTTAAAATTTCGATCTGATTAAAATTAAATCAACAATCAAACAAGATATCTTGCTATTGTATTACATTTTTAATTTATTTATTGTTATTATTCATTCATTTAAATTTCTTTTTTTTTTTCATTGCAATGAAAGAAAAGGATTTCAATCATCATCGGTATTCATTCAATGATATTTGTATTTTTTTTTGTTCAAAATTTCACAGCATGATTTCTCTTCCTCGTGTCCTATTGATATATCTGTGTGCATGTGTGTATTGTAAATAAATGTAAAAAGAGCAATTTCTTATGTTTCTTTTTCCCTTTTTTTTATCCTTTTACAAGATATTTTGTCTGAAGAAAGGTGAATAAATGTGTATTTTTAAGATTATAATCCAAGCAAAATTTCATTTTATCTTTTATTTGAGTTTTTTTTTTTTTAAAAAATTATTAATTTTCGATCAATTTCATGCATTTTTCAATTTAATAATATCCTGTCAAATAATAAAATACAATTTTTCGTATACATGTTTGTAGTGTGTGTGTACGGAAATATCACAATGTGTCCAATACAAAAAAAGGAGTAGCCAAAACATAAATGACCGTTGTTTTTTCTGTAAATTCCTTTTTGTGTCTGCTATCAAAAGACAACTAAATTGAGTTAAAAACCTTTTCTTTTCTTTCTTTTATATTTGTGTTATTTTGATTTAAAAGTCCAGTATGTACCCCTTTTAAATAAAAAAAAGAGGAAATTGATTTCATTTTGTGTTTTGCTTCTATATTTCATTTGATTTCTTTTCTCAATTTCACAATTTTTCCAATCAATCAATTTATTTAACTTTAGCACAAATATAATAATGATGAAATGAAATGAAAAAATATATGAAAAGAAAGTATTGACGTTTAGATGATAAAATAATGGGTTTGGTTCAGGAAGTAGGAAGCTCTGTATTATTATTGTTATTAGTATTAATATTTGCTCAAAGGATATTTTATTGATTGTGTTTCAAAGAAATGAGAAAAGAAGACAAAAGAAATGTGTTGATTTATGTTCAATTTATTGAAAACTAATAATTGAGTTGCTTTACAATGAAAAAATTGACTGAAACTCGTTTAAGAATATCTGAAATCGAAGCAAAGAACTCTGTTTGCGATTTCAATGTGCAAATTTTCAAAGACATCTGCTCAAAAATTTAAATTTGTAAAAATCTTCAACTGATTTGCAGTTCTTGATAGAATTTCACATTCCCATCTCATCACACATCATCATCATCATATCAGATTATTCAATTTCATGTAATTTTATCTCAATAAATAAAATTAGGGTTGACCAAACATTTTGCCATTGAAAATCTCTTCTTTTTTTTCTCATATGTGATATGTATCTTTAATAACCTTTAATATGAAGTCATGTGAGACATATTTGCATATACACGCACATATGCAAATGATATTGAAATGGACGACAACATGTTGAACATATTACAACTTGATCCTTTACAATCGGTCCCCTTTTATTTTGTTGCTTCCCTTTCTTTCTTAGTTTCACATATTATTAGAAAAATGCATGTCAATTGCAAAATAATCACTTCCTTTATTTATCACATGTATGTGACGATTTGTATATTTGAAGAGAAAAAGAAAGGAATTTTAAAAGAATTTTCATACATTTCATTTTTTTTGGGAATGTGAAAGTTTTTGACAAGGAAAAAATTGTTTAAAGGATATTTTTCTCACAAAAATTGTACATTAAGGCCCTTTTTTTGTTATTTCATATAATACACTGTTGTGTCCATTTCTCAAATATTTTGGATATTATTATGATTAAGTTTTGATATAATGTTTGTGATGATGGGGTGAAAAGGACAATATGTAATTTTATTCTGTGTATAAAAGATTGAATCAGAAATTCAATCAAAGTTTAACATTTCATTGGAAAGTTCTTAAAATACAATTGATATGTCTATAAAAAAGGACAATGGACATATTTGATGGGGATAATAGACTTTTTTGAATAGTAAACCAGACCAAGACAATTCTCAGACGTATTATTTATGCAAAATTTGTATTGAAAATCAATCAAAATATGATTGGGTTACTTTTTTTACGCTTAGTGAACATTCAAATGCTTTGTATAAATTGTATATAAATATTTGTTGTTAAACATGATAATGTGTGAGAATGCCTCAAATATATACTTTAAGATATGTCTTGGACATCAATCGTATTTTTTTTTCTGTTTAAATAAATTAAAATTCTCATTGAAGATAAAAAGTTAACACTTCGACACCTCTTACAACCCTTATAAATTCATTTTTTTACCACTTTTATGTGAATTTTATACAGAATTCGGTCACTCATACATATTTATCGATGTTAACCTAATAATCTAATTCTATTACCCTTTTTTTGTTGTTTTTTTACTCTATTTTTCATTGACTCTATACAACACTTACGATCCCCAATAAATTGTAATCCTTTCAAAACTTGTGCATGCAATAAATTCAATATGCTTTGATTGTTTTGGGATTTCCGTCTATTATTTGTATGGATTGTAAATTATCATACATTGGTTTTTTTTTTAACATAATTTTCATTTGTTTGTGTATCAAACATTTTTTTTATGTTAGTTGAATCGCATGGTGATGTCCAATCAAGTTAGCCTTTTGGGATTTGATTAGGATTGTTAAAATTTATATACAATTTTTTTGTTTGTGTTTTTTTGTTGTATGTTTTTTTACTAATCATTTGAATTTTCGAGCGGAATGTAAAAGGATTGAATTTTTTATTTGATTTACTTGCCCAAAGGTAATGTGAGTGATGCGGGTTTTTGTTCTGTATACGAAATAGACGATGTAAGGGGGAGTACCAGGGGTGAGGGGATGTGGGTACCAGGTCATGAAGAGATTGAAGGTAATCAAATGGCGGATGAACTGGCAAGGAATGGAATAGAAGGGCACTGAGCGGCCTTTTAGAGAGTAAGTCTTAGCTATTTCAAAAAACTCATCTCGGAATGGGTGAAAAAAAAAAAAAATAAAATTATATCATCGAAGTATACCAGCATCTTCACAGTCCAAAGAGTTTGTGAACTGTTCAAAGTAAAGTTCGGAAATGATCTTACAATTCGACAATTGCGCAGCCATCTTAAAAGGATAGAAAAGAGTTGTTCAAGCACCTGCAGGCTCTGCCTAGAAGAGGATGAAACATCATAATACATCCTCTGTGAGTGTGAAGCATTAGCTAGATTGAGGATTTGCTAGTACAGGGAAGGCTTCCCATCTCCTTTTACTGTAGTTAACACAAATCCTAAAGTAATCTTAAGATTCGTTGACGAATTGGGTGTATTGAAGGAAAATTAATATCCCTTTGTAAGGAAGAGGCACAAAAGATCAAGGTGAGCTTCAGTGCCCTCCACTTAAAGAAAAAAAGGGGGAGTAAATTTACAATACTAGGCTGCCAATTGTGCATTTTTGAGAAATCAAATGATTTTTTAAAACTAATTAATTTCAATTCAACTCAATTTTCAATAAAAATAAACAAATTCTTGTACATTAATTACGATTTTATTACATTTTTTTAAAACATTGTTTTTTTTTCACTTAAAATCAACTTAAATGGAAAGAAAAGTGCATCATCAACTCTAATTGAGTCATCAGAATTGAGATGCAAATCTATTGTTATAAGGAACTTGTATACCATTTACAAAACAAATTTCTTGCTTTTTTCTGTAAAATATTACACTGTATCATATATTTTTAGATAATTTAATCGTTTTTGACGAAACCTGAGATTCAACCTGAGTTAAGATCCAAAATTATCAAATACTTACATTGACAACATCAAATCAAGATACAAAAATCATAATTTTAAGGAAAAAAAAAAATAATATTAAAATTTAAAAAATTTGTTTTTAATTTTTTGACATATAATTTATAGCATTTTCTATATTTCCATTCATTTCATGATAGACACGTAAAATTAATTCTTTTTTCATTTTTAATTTAAAATTAAAGTTTTAATAATAATAATAATAATTTTATATAAAATTTGACTAAAAACTAATTTTGATTATTGGCTTCTTTATATATTTTTTGGGAATTTTTTGTATTTTAACTTAAAATTAATAATTTTAGGAATATTTTGTTCAATTTTTATACAATTTCAATTTACAAATAATAATAATAATTTTAATAGTATATGGCAACTTAATTTAAAAAATAAAACAATAACAAAAGAATTAATCTAATTCAGTTTTTTTTCTCTTTTCTTTAGTGTCTTGCTGTAATTTTTTTTGTTTATCTATACATTTAAAAAAAAAAGAATTAAATTAAACAATAATTAGGAATAATATACAAATTAATACAAATCAATAACTAAAGAAAAAGCGTCATCAATGCATTTTAATATGGCATTTATATTTTTTTTTATATTGAATTAACTAACTAGTAGTGTGTTTTATGATTAAATTTTTGGATTTTTATGTTTTTTTTTAAATTTAATATTAATTTATAATTTTATATTTATATTACACATTGAAAAAACAAAATTTTTCGTACGTTTAATTTTTTTTTGTATTATATTATTAAAATGTTTTTTTTTTATTTATATTTAATGTTACAATAAATTCTCCCTGATAAATGTTATTTTTTTTTTGATAAAATTTCTATGTTAGTTTAAAATTTTCTTTATAGTTTGTACCGAGTCAGTGCTAAAATATTGAGATATTTGATATTATAAATTCTTATATTTATTTATTCATTTTTTATGAGGTAGGTACTGTATTAGTTTTGTGTGACTTGTATTTTATTTTGTTTTTGGTGGATGTGGCGGGGTTTTGATTTCATTTAAAAACATTTAAATATATATTTACTTTTTTTTTGTTTTTTGAGTAAAGGAGGTAGTTCATTTGTTTAATATAAGATTATATTTGGTACACATTTAATAAAATTTTATATATATTTAATTTAATTTAATATTATTATTATTAATTGTTGGCTAGTTCATTTTGTAAATATATTTATATGGAATAACATTTATCTCAAGATTATACACATTTATATTTGGATTTTATAATATAATAAATATATAAGTTAATTTATGATTCCATACCGTGAATTTGTTGTATTTTTTGTAGTCGTTGTTTCATATAAAGCGTTGCTGCATCATCCAACTCTTCCAGCTCCTCCATTGAGACAGGTGATCTTATGGGGGAACGTGATCTAGGTGAATGCATACTCAAATCTTCGGGTTCCGTTTGTTCAGGTAACAAAGTTGGCAAATGCATAATTTGTGGAATACGTACAACATGTCTCACTTCACTTGATTTCCTGGTACGATTGCGTTCAACGATATCGTTATTGATGTCATCCGGATATCTGAGTGATTGTGATGAAAAATGTGACTTGCTAAGTGATGAGATCTTACTAAGATCTAACGAATCTTCACTAACTTCTGATTTGACATCTGACATATACATGTTTGGACTCATTGTGGGTGTTAATGGACTTGTGGTAACGCCATTTTCACACTTGTGATGTAACAAGTGATGTCTTCGACGGAATCTAGCTGGACATCGATCGCATGTAAATGGTTTTTCGCCATTGTGTACCATTGAATGTGCTTTCAATTGATTTGAATCACTAAAACGGGATTTGCAGATGTCACAAGTGTATGGGCGTTCACCTGTATGTACTCTCAAATGTCTTCGGAGATTTGCAACTTGAACAAATTGTCGGTCGCAATGTGAACATGAGTATGGTTTTTCTCCTGTATGTAATCGCATGTGTGTTTTGAGATGATGATCTCGAGTAAATCGTTTATGGCATTCGGGACATTCAAATGGTTTTTCACCTGTGTGTGTTCTTTCATGGTTTTGTAAGACGTGTTTATAGCCAAATGATCGATTGCAGACTTTGCATGTAAAAACTTTGTCCCGTGATGGATCTTTTGTTGTACTTGCTACAATTGAAGTTGGAACATCTAAGGATCCTGTTGAATTTGGAGATGAGCCTGAATTTGGAGGTGAAATGAGACCAGGACTCATCATATCATGGTTAAGTGAATTATCGGTAGATGGTGGTGATAAAAGTTCCTTTTTCAATGAAACTGTGTTAATTTCCTTCTTACTAAATGGTTTCCGTTTTGATGCTTTCTTTGCCATAATCTCAGATGTCGTTGAAACAATGTGATTGTTGTTATTTGTATATTTGCGATCACTCTTCATTCCATATCCGAGTGGAGATAGAGGTGATTTTGGTGGTGAATTACAACTAGATGGTGGTGCACCCCATGCTCCAAACAGAGCAGGATGGTGCGGAAAAAGCCCGGAAGCTGAACCGAGTGCAGCTCTCAAGGACATTGGCAAACCAGCAGCCATCAATGCTGCAGTTGCAGCTGGATTTCCTGAGAAAAGTTGTGGAGCTAACATTCCCATTGCCGAAGCAGTTGCAGGATGTAACCCAGAGAAAATATTTTGATTGTTATTAATCGGAGGTGAGACCGACATACTACGTTCTTCTTCGTGCTTCATTGTTGATAATGCTCGAACTGCGATTCCTGTAATGATAAAAAGAAAATTGAAAATAAATAAATGTTTACAATAAAGGTAACAATAAAAATTTATTGAATTATATGGTTAAATATTGGTCCCATGTTAAAGAGATAACGCGGTTTTATTAAAATTATTACATTCAAAAGTCATTCAAAAGATGACATCAAAAAATAACTCTCATAGTTTCCTTAATACAAAAAAAATACACACACATGCACATATAAAATGTGTTCAATATCAAATGATATGATCAGTTATCGGCTAATGTGCCCAGCGGGACAATTTGCTATCCATAATCCATTACTATGGTAAAGTAACATTCAAGAAAATAACATTTCCATTTGGTTTTCATCAATATATGTTATTATTTACCATGTCACACACTAATAATATGCTTCTTCATTTTAACGTGAAAAAAAACTTTTCGTTATGTCATTGTTTATTTGTTTGTTGGAAAAAAACGAGAGAAGCACCGCGGGCGATTCCTACTCCCATTATTTTACTTCTATTTTTTTTAACGTTGTATTTGGATATTCATCAAATTGAAATTCCTAATAAAAAAGTACTCTGTAATTGAATGGTTTCAGGTTGTTGTTGAAATGAAACATGAAATTTTAAAACAAAATTTTTATTGAAGACACTCGAGAGATTTCAATTGAGAGCCGTTACAGGACGTTTTTTTTTTTATTAATAATGTACAAGAAACAGATGGATCGGCACACGATGACAAAGACACGCGGCCCAACACACAATAAATTTGTAAACTACTCTTTCTATTATTATTTATTTGAATTAAGATCAAAATGATAAACGATGTAAGGGTACACCCAAAATATTGAATTAGATTAAAGGTGTTTTTAAACATATTACATATCGATTGATTTGATCCAAGTCCTTTAAAGTAAAACGTAAATAAATCAAAATAATAATAAAAGAAAAATATCTTTAAGTGTTATTTTTTATCCAAGAAATTGGATAATTGACAAAAGATGACACACATGTACACACTGAATTCAAGTAAAAGGATCAAGAAAACGGTTAAAGTGTCCTTTTTACTCTTCACAAACAATATCGAATAAAAATCCTTTTGGCTATTTCTATTGTGACATTCAACTCATCTTAAAAATAAAAAATTTATATATTTTTCTTTGAAATGTATTGCATTTTATTGCATCGCATATAACAAAAGATATATTAGCCTGGTACGATACTGTTTGATAAATTCCAACTCAATGTGTGTGCTTTCATTGACACATTGAATGAAAAAAAGAGATAAATTAGAGCAAAATTGTAACATATTTGTATTGAAATAAAATGAATAGAGAATTGGATGCACATTTTTTTTGTAAGGGAATTGAATTGAATAAGAACCAGGAAGAATCAGGTCAATTTTTTTTTTCTATGACATTGAAATGAAATGCAATGTATGTGAAGAAATTTTTTCTTTCAAAGTCATTTCAACTCGAATATATTCGATAAATTTCATGAAAAAAGGGTAGTTTTATGATAGAAAATCCAATAAATAATACTCAAATTACATTGAAATTGATCATTAATTAATAGAATTAAAACAAAATTTATGATTAAAAATCATGTGTTCCACCTCCAACAGCTGGATCGGTTTGAAAAAAAGGACATGCAACGGTAGTTTTCGTTTCAAAAAAAAATTTAAATTAACAAATAAACATTTTCAAGTAAGGAAACCAACACTTTTTGGTCACAACACTCAAAAATATTAACGGATCAATTTCCTGTATCACCATTTTTTTTGTCTCATTTTAATAAATCAC
This sequence comes from Culicoides sonorensis, assembly GCA_900002565.1. Lineage (NCBI taxonomy): Eukaryota > Metazoa > Arthropoda > Insecta > Diptera > Ceratopogonidae > Culicoides > Culicoides sonorensis. The sequence continues at coordinate 390,433 of LN483382.1, forward strand.
AAATTTCAATGCAATTCAATTCAACAGTTGTAAAATTTTAATCGATTTCATATGATACCATTAAAATTTTTTCTCCAGATTTTGTTATTTTTATTACAACTCAAAGGAAAAACAAAAATTATGAATAACCATAATATTTTGCCCTCTTAAGGGATTTTAAACACTTGGGACACTGATTCCAACACTTGTCAGGACAGTTACAAGTGCGATATGATATTAAAAATGTTTATTTTGGCTCCTTACAAAAATATCCTAAAAATATATTCAACTGGTGATTGAGTGGGATGATTTTATGCAATTTAAACAAAAAACGTTTGAAATTTGAATGAAGATTAAGATGCAAAAAAATATAAAGTTTAAGTGTCGTCGTTACCACACCCCTTACACATGTTATATTGAATTTCGTTTACATTTCACAAAAATTTATGATTGTTTTTATTTTAGTATTTTATAGATTTTCTTTAAAGAAAAATAATAAAAAAATATTAAAAACCACTTGTTTTGAAGATGAATTTGTGATGTCGTTTCCGGTTTCATGTAAGGAAATGTGTAAAATTTCTAATAAAAATTACATTTATATCGTTTTTTTTTGTGTGATCTAAACCCATATTGATATGAAATGCCAAAAAATAAATAAAAATTACATTTAATATATTTTTGATTTGAATTTTATGTGTAATTTTTCACAGATATCGCTTTTTTATTTTATTTTTTTCATGTATTGCGAATAAATGTCATAAAAATTCAAATTACATGTCACAACCCTTTCCCAAGCCATTACATTACATCAGAAATGAATAATCGTTAAAAATAATAGTGAGTACACACATTGAACAAGAAATCATTCCCTTTATCTAACGATTATTGTGCTCTTATATGTGTACAAATAAAGGAATAAAAAATATAATAAAAAAATCCACTTAGGAGCCGTGAATGAACATCAACCGTCATTACTCATATTATGCATATCATCACACCAAAAATTTCTTACAACAATTTTTTTTGTATTCTCACACACACACACACAAAAGATCGTAACCAGTGATAACAAGTTGAATTGAGCGTGTGTGTGTGAAAACCACCAATATAAAATATACTCAATTTCATTCAATGAACCATTATCATCTCGTGTCATGTTTCAAGTGAGTGGGTTCATGTATGATGATGATGATGATGTGAAAAAAAGGATGAAAAAAAATGTAAACAAAAAAGCGGAAAATTTTCCGATATCTTCAAGCAAAAAAATAAGTCAAATAAGTGTGTTTTTATATTTTATTTTTATTTTTTTTTCAAATAAATATACAAAAAAATTTGACATGTAATGAAATGAAATGCATTTCAATTGTCTTGATTCCGTGAAATATGATTTTATGTACTTTTATTGACATTTCTAAGTGAATTTCAATCATTTTAGATTTGAATCCTTGTAAAATTATACGAAATGTATGTAAATATTTACTTACATACCCCATTCACTTAACATCAAATAACCATACAAACAAAAAAAAAGAGAAGCGCAACAGACATTTTTCGAGTTGTCGAGACAACCGACGGATTCACTTACATTCTATTCACTTATATTATAAAAGGAAAGAAACTCAGATTATATTTACAAATTATGCGAGAAGTGAAACAAGAACACACACAAAAAATAATAATAACAACACATTTTTACCATGTGATCGCAAATATTGTTATTATTTCATATTATATGTGTATAATTTTGCGTATGTACATAAATAAATTCTACTTTTACTACAACTTCTGCTACTACTTGTTGTGTTGTTGTTGTTTACTCTTATACAATATTTTCATATTATTACGAGTGAATCTCTTCCTTCAAATAAAAATATATATTAATGTAAGAAGAAGAGTAACAACAAAACATCTTGAAAGAGAAAATATTTTTTTCACATGTGTGTGTGTGTGTGTGTGCGCGCTTATGTGATTGAAAGTGAAAAATCATACACAAAAAAAATACAAAACGAAGCAGACAAAAAGCGGAATTGAAGAAAAGAAAATTGTTCGCTTTTCGTCTTTTACGTGTTTTATTTTTCATATGAAAATCTACACAAGAAAGAAAAATCTTTGAACAGATGAAAGGATGATGACGATATAAAATGTCTTGGCTTGATTCTGTACATGTGTGTGTGTGTGTGTATGTGTATGTAAAAGGATAAGGAAGAAGAGGTGTCTTTATGGTGTAACAATAAAAAGTACATTTATATATTGTTTCATTGCCTTAAGGTGATGTTCTGTTTGAGATCGCATCATCATATCACATCACATCTTGGATATATGGAAAAACATGAATTTTTTTTTGAAATTCTGATGATGTGATGTTTTTTTCTTTTGTTTTCATTTTACATGTGATTTTCGGAATGATTTTCACACATTTCATCTTATCATATTTTATTTTTTTAAGTGAATCAAAAGTTTTCATGGTTACTTTTAATAAAATGACATGTTCTGCATCCCTTTTATCCGTGTTTTTCAATGTAACATTTCCGCATAATAAAATCCATAAAAAGTGTGTGATTGATTCGCGATTATTTTACTTGGAATTTAATGTCAAAAAAAATAAAAGTAAAAATAAATCAAGGAAATATAAAAATATTTATCGATTCATGATGCTTCTAGAATTGACCGAAACACGTTTTCATTGAAATAAAAAATGAAATGTAGGGAGAAAATTGACCTTTTATATGTACAAAAATTGTGTATATGAGGAAATAAAATTATCCGAAATAATGCATTTTATTTTAAGATTTTAAGGTTATCCAAATAATATGAGGAAGTATGTCTAGGTGGAGGAATTTTTCACATTTAAATTGATATAATTTCGGTATAAATTTAAAGTTTTTTTTTTGGAATGTAAGCGCGTGTTATCTTAAATTCTATATAAAGCCGCGATGAACGGATATGAAAACAGGATACTCCCACAACAAAAAAGGAAGATAATTGGCCTTGAATTTGATTTTCTTTTGTTAAGAATTTTCTAGACACAATTTAATATTTATTGAATTTACTTGAAAATGTTTTTTTTTAATGAATGGAATGTACAAAAAAGTGGTTTTCCTTGAAATTGAATAGAAAACTTCGATTTTGATGATTTTTTTCTGGATTTCATTTAAGCACAATTTAAATTGCAAGGCTGACTCCAATCTAAAGGGGAATTTTTATTTTTTCCTTGAAATCACGAGATAAACAACAATTTAATTTCACCTCCTTCATTTAATTGGAATTTCGTATCATTTTTCTTCATTTTTTTTTGTTCTTGTTTACTACGAATCACATAAGAGTTGTTATGTTTTGCTTACATTTTTTTCGCTACTTTTCTAGGAATGAGAAACAACATTCAATGTAACACATAAACAGAGCACACACTCACAGAAAAAAAAAACACAACATTACTTATTATTATTGCTCTGAATATTTTCGCGCTATTTTGTAACAGAGTGCTATGGGAGTTAAAAAAAAGATATAAAAGGGGGTAAATTTGAGCATTTTTTTCATTTAATGTTATTTTTTTATCATTTTTATTATATACCAAACTCGTCTGGTACATAAAAATGCTTCTTTCCAAAATTACACAAATTGGAGCAAAAAAATAAAGAGAAAATTCAACCCATTTTTATATGAAAATGTAACAAACAGTCCAAAGCTTGTCCATTAGTAATCAGTCAAGACGAAACGATGAAAATGAAAATGAGGGAAGTAAGAAAAATAATAATAATTCATTTATTCTCTTTTGTACATAATACAAAATTATATTTATAACAAAGAAAAATGAGCAAAAAAAAAGTATAAAATTTCAGAGTGTCCGATGACGAAATGATAAAAATTGGGTAAAAAAAACTCGTTTTTATTATAATAAAAATAATAATAATAATCATAATGAAACATTTTTTTAAGGAAAAATTTCAAGTAAATCGATTTTTAAGCTGTAGGCGAGTCAAGAAGAAAAGAAGAAGTGCTGTAACGGCATAAAATTTGATTAAATTTTGTAACTCTATCTTTTGTCTCAAATTAATCAAGTTGCAGGCGATTTATATATATATTTTTTTTTGAATTGAAGTTTGATTGTATTACTTCGTGTCAATTTAAGACGCAAACAGGATTTTGACTTTCAGATGTAAGTCAAACTTTCCATGAAAGTCACCCTCAAACATCATCTGATTCGAAATTTAAAGCATTTTAAGTGCATTTTGACATCATTTGATATCATTTAAATTTAATTCAATTAATATTCAAATATTTTTTTCATGCTGAGTGATGTCCGCCGTCATAATACTTGAAACAATTAATTCAAGTAATATTTTCATTGCATTGAAACAAGGGGTGAATTTTTAATTGTTTTCATTAATTAATGACTTGTTATGAATATATTTGAACAGTGTACGCCCATTTTACATACAAATTCCACCTTCTTCTACTCCACCATTGTCTTACCTTTGCATAGCATGAAATGTAATGTAAATAAAAATCAAGATGATGATGATGACGGTGAAAATGAAGAAGAAGGTGTAAAACAAAATTAAAATAGAACAAATGAACCCTTATCATAATTAGCATCCCTTTTTTTGCTTCTTTCTTAATTTAAGTTTATTTTTGACATCGCATCATCATTAAAATCTGGTAACGTACAAAAATAAAATAGTAGTCGTCATTTTCGTAATTAGTTTCATCAAATTCTTTGTCCCTTCATTATTTAAAATGAAAATTAAAAAAAGGATGATGATTGACATGATTTCAACTCTATTTCTTGAAGGAAAAAATTTACATAATTTTTAATTATTAGACAAACAAGGGTCGTCCTTGTCTTATATCAGAGTCAAGTTAAATTAGAATGAAGATAAAAATGGAATGAATTTGATTTTTTTTTAAATTTTTTTTTTTACAGCTCAGTAGTTGGATGATGATATTTTTTAATTATTTTAGGCAAAGGGTGTGTCATTTGACTTTTTTTTTGGTGTTTGTGTTTGTTTTTAATTTCATGTTAAATTAAGAGATAATTTTTGATTTTGAGGTTTCATTGTGTGACATTTTCATGGTAATTAATGTGTCAATTTTTTTTGGTGTTTAATTGAAATTTATTCGGTTAATCATTGGATGAAATTTACAAGTGAAATCTTTGAATTATGAAGAATTAATTTAAAAGGACCAATATTAAAATTAAATTAAATTAAAAAAAAAAAAATATTCAAATGAAATTTCAACTTACCACGTGCGTTTTGTGCTTCTTGTAGAAAAGACAAAGCCATAGCTTTGCCAAAATCGGCTTCTGATGTACCCACGATTGATACAATTTCTTCACACAGTAAAATTTAATTTTTTTTGTACTCTTACGTTGACGTTAATTTTTTTTTATGCACAAAATGTCAATTTGATTTCAATTTAATATCACTTTTGCAAAATGGTTCGTTGGGTCATTAATTATTATTATAATTTTTTTCATATAAATCCTTATCAATTTAATGCAATTAAAAATATGAGAAGTTTTTGTATTTAATATTTTTATTATTTATATTGCATCTGTTGTATAATTTTTTAATGATAATGTTTAATGAGGTATATTATTTTTTTAATTTTTATCACTATTTTATTTATTTTTTATTATAAAGAGTTAGTTATCCTTGAACTTTCTTTGACTTGATTTGATTTGATGGCACATTAAATTTAAAAAAATTATTTTAATTTTATTTCACAAATTATTTTATTTTATTTTAATTTTTATATTAAGTGTTTTCCAGGCAAGGGTAGTTGATCCTTTTTATTTTTTTATTAATAATAATATTTTTTATTATTTATGATGAAATTTTGTGTATAAGCTGGCCAAAAATCAAAATAGAACTGAATGTTTTTTTGAAAATGTTTTCGTTCTTGTAGTCGAAAAATATTTAAAAAATAATTTTATTTTTATTATTTGAGAACAAGATATGTTGATTTTTGTGTTGTGTATGACGTGCTGTGTTTAAGTGGACTGACTGTAGGTATTTAAAAATGAAGACGAATTATTTTTAAGTATAAACGTCCGCGTGCGATTTTCCTTTCAAAAATATGTTGATGTTGTTCACTCAGTCATACAAGGTATGGGTGTGTGTGTGTGTGTGTATGTAAGAATCAAAAAATGTCTCTCTCTTACACAAAATGTTTGTTGTTATTGTCGGCATTTACCAAAAAAAACGGCTTATGTACTTTATACAAAATAGTAATAATAATATGAAGAAAAGTGTTTCTTCTTCTTTTTTTTATGAAGAGAGTGAGTGAATGTCACACTGATACTGAAGTATAAAATTTATAATGATGATACCCCGTCCCGGTTTGTTAAGTATATGAATGGATGAGAGCGAGTTTCATTTCGTTTTATATATAAAAATTGTAAGTACAGACTTGTTTTCTTTTTCTTTTCTAAGCACAAATAAAATTATAATATCAAAAAAATCAGAACAAAAATTTGTGTGTGCGTTATGTTCTGTATGCAATTGAATACTGAATTTGCTGACCTAGCACAACACTGGCGAATGGTGCACACACAGAAAAGGCATGAGTTGTATATGAATAACAAATGTACCAAGTCCTGCGCATGTCACTATAGAAAGGAAGAGTGAATGATTTGCTTAGATTTTGCTATTTTTTCTCCTAAACTTTTTATCATCCATCCTAGTCATACTTTCATGAACCATTTCTAATGCATCTCTTTTACTCACCCTTATTTTCAATGTTAGAACAGTATCAACAAAAAGCGAATATATCTATTTCATTCTCGGATTCTTATCATCCCCTCCTTTTACATTTATATACCATACAGCTCTATACACGCACATCAAAGGAAAAACAAATATAAAAGAATGAGTGCCACCCTATACACACCGTACATACACACATATACGTACGCAGACCTATATACAGAACGCGGTAAGGGTAAAAGCATATACCGAAAAGTCGGGCACAAAAAGAATCGGTCAAATCAAGTACCAGCATATAAACAGAGTTTTTTTTGGTGAGTTGGGTGATGATGCCGAACCTATAATATACGGCACAAAAAAATGTTCAAAAAATTCTTTGATACATAGGTATAATATAGCAGAAGAAGACTCGATGGAACATTTATATAAATGTACAATGAAATAAACATCATAAGACGCACTTTTCTATATAGATTTATATTATCACGATTATTATGATTGTGATGATGATGATGCCACTGAATGTTGCATGTCCAGTACAAATATTTTCCTGTGAAAATAAATGTCCTTGTATATGACGGAAAAGCGATTCAAAAAATGACAGTTATTGTGGAATTTCATGTTATTTCATTTTTTTTTGTTTTTAAGAAAAGTATGTCATTTTAGATGAGACTTCAACACGCTTCACGATTTCCATGTCATGGCTTTGATTGCAAAAGGGATTGAAATTTACTTCAAATTGTTTTTCATTATTATGAATTAGAATGAATTTTATTACAACTTTAATTTAAAATTTATATAAAATAAAGTATAATATGTCAAAATCGTTTTAAATGTCAAAAATTTTGACAGCTGTCAAATTAATTAAAAGAACGTATTTGAAATCAGATCACATTAAAGACTCAACTTCGATGCAAACCGTCCAAATGAGTATTTTGACATTTTAATACATCTTGGAGCTGAAACTTACAATTCTGAAGTTTTTAATTTGACACCTGTCAAAATACTGTCACTTCTTTTCAAGCAAAATCTTAATTAATTGAAAAAAAATAAAATTCTGTGAGATCTAACTCTGTCACATTTTTCATTGTTTGTTCAAAATATTTGAGAAAAATAAAAAATGTATGAATAATCATAAAATAATCACCACATAATTAACTCACATTACACAACAATTTAACTTTTTCCCATTCATCAAATTATCTTTATACATTTTACCCTTAACATAATGCAAAACAATTGAATGGTTTTTTGCATTGACACAAAATTACGTAATAATTAAAAATATTATCTTCATACTCTGTCTCATTATTCCTATAGATTTTTTGCCCGAACATAAAATCATCAGCTACTTAAACAGACTTCTGTATACAAATAATTTAAGTTTAAAATATATGAAAAGGAACAAACAAAGAATGGTCAAAAAAGACAAAAAGTTTTGTCCCATTTGCAACAAATTTACCTAATGTTACATCATAAGACCGTTTTTTGCTGTAGTTCTTACGTAATAATAAAAAAAATATTGTTTATTATTTTATTTATTTTAGGAGTAGAAAAAAAGAATTTATAGTTTTATTGTTCTGGACATGTGGTTTGACTTTTATTTTTTAAGTTAGGACAATGGCAAGACAAAAGGATGTATTTTTTATGGATAAATGTGTTTTTTATTTGTTTTTCAATGGAAAAAAAGAAGTTAATGATAATTTTTTATGGAGTTAAACATCATTCCGGCGTGTGTCTAGTCAATAATTTTTTTTTTGTATATATAAAAAATGCTCTAGTTCGATGATGACAGTTAGATTTTCTTTATACCAAGTTTTACATGTAATTTAAAAAAAAATCTTCGTCGATTAAAAAAATAAGGAAAAATGTTCCTTGAAATTACAATCCGAACTTCACCAGAACTTTCCTATCATAAAAGTATTATTAATTCTGGGTCACTTCTAGATAAAAACTCATTAAAATATTAAAAATAATGTAACATTTTGCAAGATTTGGTAATAATTTGCCTGAAACACGATATTTTTCGAAAAAATAAGTACAAAAAATGATCCTTTTTTTGTGTTATTTATTTTCATTTCATTTACATCATACTTTAATGAATAAAAAAAAAACAATGAAAGTCAACTTTCTAAGAACTCTTGCCATTGAATTGTATGACAATTACGTACCATAAATGTATGACTTATATAAATTTGCATCTCCTTTTTTATTGTTTTTAGTAAATTTTACTTTTAAAGAAACAATGTAAAAATTAAAATTTATTGCAGAAATATTTGTAACATTATATGACACTCTTTTATGTTACATTTTTTTTCTAGTCTTTTTTTTCATGATGATGGTAAAAATACATTGAAAACAATAAAAAAAGGTAAAACTATTTAAAAAAGTAGAACTGGAATAATCGTTCATGGTCATTTTTTCTTGCAAATTTCAACATTTATTTTGTATTGTTACCGTTTTTGAATTTACAAGGACTTCTACTGACTTTTGCATTGTCCTGCATTTGCCAAGCTAATTTTTATGCATTTCAATACCAAAAATGGCAAACATTAACTTTTGGTCTCATTTCAAATTTAGTTCGAACACTCACTGATGAGCAAATGAGAACACGACTGAGAGCCTTCTTGCAAAAATTTTACAGTCCAATTTCAAGTAATTTTAAATTTTATTTTTAAATTCCTGGAATTATTTGAGCATAATATTACAAGTCCATTCTGAGTAGTGCAGAAATATTGTTTCATATCATTTCATTTTAAATGTGAAGAAAAACTAAAATTCATCCTTTTTTTTGGCACAATTAAAATCTATACTTTTTAACCTTAATCTTGTTACAGTACAATGATCACACGCAGTGCATTACATTGTTTCAAAAATGTGATTTTATTTCATAAATGTAAATAAATGATAAAAATATTTAATATTTCTTCATTTTATGATCGGCTTAAAAGTCAAGTTTGGCAAAAAATAAAAATAAATTACAAGTACAAAGAAATTATACCTCTTTTTTTGCATATTTTGGTTTTTCTGCATGTACAGTGTCTATGCATGGTACGTACGTATAGAGTAAGAAAAGGGTCAAACAAAATTACCTGATCCATGCCGAACTTTACTTTAAGTCTTTGAAATAATTTTTAATCCAATTTATTTCAAATTATGAATCTCTTTGAGAACAAGCTTCGGTTTTCTTTTGTCTTTTTTCAACAAATTTCTCCTCATTTCAATGTTTTGCTGAGATGAAACATATGCAGACTTCAATTACTTTCATATATACATCGAAAAAATAAAAATTGAAATTAACTCTTATATTTTGCTGTTTTATTGTTTTTAAAATGGCACTGTTCTACTCCTTTATGTTAAATAGACAAATCACCCTTAATCCTATTTGGAGAACAATGAAATTTAGGCCAGTTTTGCTATGTTGTGTATAGAGTTGAAAGTTAATTGCACCCTTTTGGTCATGTTTTCTGATGTTATGTGTTATAAAATGTTAAATTTTCAAGAATTATGAAAAAAAAAATCGGGTAATTTTGAATTTGAGATTTGATGCTTGCCGTTGACCATCAATTTTATTTGCTCGAATGGGATGTCTGTTTGAATTTAAAAAATGTTACAGTTTTCTCAACACTGAATCTCAATTTCATTCTTTAACCAGTGGAAAATCAGGTTTCACTAAGGTAACTCACAATCACAATCAGTGTTTGGATTCACATGATGACAGAGCCCTTAATTCCTGTAATTTCAGGCGGTTTCCTTTAAACGATTTGGATTTCTAAAGACATCCAAACAAAATCAATCACTTAAACAAACATAAATTCCTTCACCCTGACTCAATATTTTATTATTTATGCATTTTAAATAAATTTGTCTTTTAACTGATAAATCAATCTCCTAATCAGCACTTTACACTTTTAAAAGTACACAATCTAAGTGATTTGAAATGGAATGGACAGTAAATGGACAAGTGAATGCATAATATTTAACATAAATAACTTGTTAAACAAAAACTGATAAGAAAAAAAGTGTCTCATTATAAATTGAATAAGGAATTGTTTCTTTGTTTATTCAATTTCTCATATCAGTTAAAGTCTTAAATCATTAAGAATTATATTAAAAATTATCACCTAAGGTATATTTAGACAACAAATTACTTATTGACATATCACACCAAACAAGTTTAACATGAGTGTGAAAGGAACTGTAAAATTACTTGAAGTACACACAAAAAAAATCCAGATTGTTGGAAATTTTCCCTGTTTTTAATGGTTTACGCTTGATCATACCAAAGCAAGTATCAGTAATTTCCGGCTTTTTGCGATAAAATTTACGTAAAATTCAATTAAAATATTGTTGTTCCTCTAAAAACGGAATTAATAACATGAAATACCAATACAACCAGTTTCTAATCGTTTATCATAAGTGTAAAATTATAATGCATTTAAACAAGTTTTTTTTTTATTATTTTTGTTGGGTATGACAAATAAACACTAATTCTTATCATTTAATTATTTCCAAGGACAAAACTTTAGAATTCATTCACCTCCTTCCAAAAAAACAGAAACACTCGTTTTACTCATAAAACTTTTTTTCTGTGTTGTCTTGTCTTGTCACAAATTATTGAAAACAATTATTGTTGTTATTTTTAAAAAAATTCATGCAATTTACTCAATTCTTATCACATAAATATGCTCTTTTATGACATTTTAACTGATACCATTCAAAAATTATTTAATTAAAAAAAAATATACAAATCGAGCAGTATTGAACATATTTTTCCCCATTATTTGCATTAAAATGTATACAAAATAAAATTCTTATCACCATCAAGTTCATTTTAACACTCAAATGCCCATATGACCGTTTCAGGGTTTTATGGGGAGGGAAATTTCATTATTTAGATTACAATTTTCTATGAAAATCTGTTAAATGTCTCCTATAATATTGAAGTATTTAACATTAAGCGAAATGTTCGGCTTTTTATTCAAAAATTGTCCAGCTTCTGACAAAACCCCATTTCAATATGCATTTTGAGAGTGTTAAAATTTTGCTTGAATTTCAATAAAGTATTCAGACAAAAAATTAATGTTTGCATGAATAAAATCATAATTTTTTTTTAAGACATGTGCATGATTATTTTTTGGTGCAATACCCGACCTCTTCTGATTAAGGAATTATTTGCACATAAATTTTTTTGTGACCTTTTTTCACACATGTTCCGATATGAGTGATAAGGAGCAAAAAAAGACATAATATTGGCTCCATTGATGAATTTAACGCTCAAGTTTGTATGAGTGCCAAGAAATGTGCTGAATGGTGGTGAATTGATTATGAATTACTTGTTAATTTTTTTACAATTTAGTAGACGATTTTAGTCTGGAATCTAAAAGGCAAAGCTGAAACTCGAACAGTGCTTGTCGCTCATTGTCCTTAAAAAAAGTTTTAACCCAGCTCGCCACTAATTGAGGCTTATTCGGTACCCAATTATACGTTTTCGCAAAAAAATCGATTTTCCATTCGTTCATATTTCTTTTTCTTTTATTTTAGGACAAAATTTAACATTGTCCATGAAAATCTTTAAAAAAAATCAACATAATCTAAAAATACCCCAGAAAAACAATTTTTTTCAATCAAAAAAATATTGAATAACAACATTTTATAATAATAATAATGCATCGTAATAAAATGACCAGATGTAGCGAAATTTATTAATAAAAAAAATAAATAAACTGTCAATTGATAAGAAAAGTCAAAAAGAAAAAAAAATCAAGTTGACACCAGAAAAAAAGAGTAAAAATTGGTGCATGATAAGACCGGATGTGATATGTGCAGTGCAATGTCCGATTTCAATGCTATTCTCTATTCGCAATTTGAGTAAAAAAAAATTTTGATAACATTTCTGCCAATGATCTTGAATTAAAATTAATATGCATACATATCAGTTTTAATTTTTTATTTAATTGAGTCAACAAAGTAAGATGAAATTTTCAAATATAGTATTAAAAAAATGATGATAACCTGTGACGATTATCAATATTTCATTCAATTTAAATGAAATTAAATTTATTAATTTCCAGTTAAATTTTATTGGGATGCGATGTAAAAATGTATCAATTTTTAATCCGTTTGAAAATTTTAAGAGTGCATCACATTTTTTGTGGTCTCATCATATGAATTTTTTTTTGAATCATCATCACACCAACACTTTTTTTTGAAGATTAATCTTTTGAAGTGTGTTTCTTTAAATTTTATATTTTTTTTAAGATATATCGATGACGCCATCAAAATGATCTGTGTCTATATTCTCTGCAAAATCATCTAATGGTCGGTAATTTACCTTTATCCCTTCACCAAAGGGGGTACGAAAATTTAACACTAATGTTACATTAATGATGCTATTGACGCTCTATATATTTTATTTCATTTTTTGAAATTTTATCAATTTAATTCTTATTATTTTTTGGATATTACATTCAATTTAAATGGAATTCCAAAAAGACAAGGACATGTGTGCATAATGGACGATTCGAAGGTGATGCAAATCTGAGGAAAAAGTATTTTATTTCAAATCAACTCTAATTTTTACTCTCCTCGAATACTTTACCCAAATTTATCGATTTTTAGTTACATAACTCTTATAATAACTTATCTTACCCCCTTTTAACAAATTTCCTTCTACATATTTTTGCATAAAATCCAGTGAAAATACAACTCGTAAGGTAGACATAATCCATGCACACAGAAGCATTTCTTTTGTACTTTTGTAAATGAAAATGGACTAAAAGAGTAGAGAGACAACATGATTAATGATCATATTCCTTTATTTTGTAACAATAAATGAAAATATATACTAAAATAATGTCCGACAAAATTCATGCTCAATGATTACAAATAATAATCAAATTTCATTCTTCTTTCTTTCCTCCTGATATGAGTTTTGCATTTATTTTAATGTAAAAGTGTTGAACTGAACTTATAAATGTCCATTCAAAGTATAAATGGATGACAAATAAAAAAAAAGAAATATATGTATAAAAATAAATAATAATGAGGACACAATAAAATTCCACGCTTAGTTTATACAATGAATGTGAATCGATGAATTGTAGAAGTAATTTTTGAATGAGTTGATTTTTTTTCTTGTTGTAATAAATTATTATGTTTATTTGAATAGATTCATTCTTCTTTTTAACAAAAAATTTATTAACTTGTAAGTTATTCAGAAGCAAGATTTTTGATAGGCATGACTTTGAGAGACAATTGAACAGTTAATAATGGTCTTGAAAGAAATAAATAATATCAATGAAATCCTTGTGTGGCCTTAAAAAGTTTGTTTTAGGTGCGAAAATTTCAATGAACGACATGAACCATCTGCATTTTTGTTTTTTGAGGTGATGTGATTTTAAATTCAACTCAATTCTCATGAGTTGTCATCAAATTATAACGAGCTGTTAATCCTAAATCACACACAATTAACTTTCAACTCATGAATATATTTTTGTCAGTGTTAATCCTCGAATGTCAATTGCAATTAAAAAAGTATTAAATTTCTTCGCGCCCAATAATATTTATTTTAACAAATTCACACATATCTTCATATCATGACGATAAAAAATAAAGAAAAAAGGCTCGTAAATTGCGTTGACAAGTCATGCCAAAAATCCTGTTTTTTTTTTTTAATTTTTTTTATCAAAGTTGGATCATTGAAAATTAAAGTGAATTGAGTTGACAACTAAAATTTAATTTTATTTCAAAATCAGGTAAGAAATCCCTCTGTCACTTAAAATTAACTAGTCAACACTGCATAATAATCGTCCCCTGTCCAATTTCGCTTTCTCTCTCATTCTCTCCCTGTATCTCTGTCATGTGATGCATCGATATTTCCATATAAAATCAATTTATTTACGGTAGCCAGAGCATTTATTTGTATAAACAACAAAAATAATGCATTTTATATCAAAATCAAATAGGATTCCAATCCAGCTGCTCATCATCAGGTAAGTATTGATATGTATCAATATTTAAAATTTCATATAATAAAAAAATAACGTCATTTATTGCATAACAGAAGCAATGTAACAATGTAAGGTAATCAAATGGACGTGCATCTGCTTTTCACATATTAAAATTAAAAATATTAAAAAAAAAAATTGAAATAAGGAACACACTTTTTATTTATTTTTTTATTATATGGATTGAAAAAAAAACTTGTTGTTTGTCCTTATTCCGAATTTTCATACATAAAAAGATTTAAATCTTACAAATATTTATTTTATAAGGAAGAAGATCTTGAAGGATCTTGATTTTAAATCCACAAAAATCATGTCTTTTGTTTAGCGATTAAAGATATTCAATGGTGCAATTTGTTTGATCATCGTCAATACATTTTTAAGATATTGGCGTTTATTTATAATTTTTTTAAATATAAAAAAGGACTTTGTCCAATACGAAATTTTATATAAAAAAAATGAATTTTACGTAACAACACAATAGAAGATAGAAGTAAATCCTGACTAAATTTATGACTGTAACGAATATTTTTGAGCACGTTCCTTTATTAAAAAAAACGTATGTTTTGTTTGAATTTATTATAATTTTGTATGTGTTTTATTGAATTGTATTGAATTAAAAATAAGAAAAAAAGGTGAAAATACAAATAAAGTACCGTAATTTGTTAAGCTAATCCTTGAAAATGGTCCACAAAGGGATTAATTTTTTGTAATGTGACGGCCTTGGACGATGAGGAAAAATTTGATGAATAGAAAAGCTGGCATATGATGTCAGATTGAATTAAAAACGGATGCCGAATTTTTTTATTATTGGTGTCTCAATTAATGTAATGAGATGTAAAAATTATTTGAGCTTTATTGTAAAAATTGATCAAGTAAACAAGCCGGTTATTCAGGTCGTTCGAACTTAATATGAAGTGTGTCCCATTCCCCCTAGTCCTGAGTTTTCTACTAATTTTTAGTAGAAATCATTGAAGTCGCCAGAAAATCGATATATCTGGAGAGCTTTTTCGATTTTCATGGATGCGATGAATCTACACTGCATTAAAGAACGGAAATGGAACATGATACACTGTAAGTTGAAAATACCCCGCACTATATGCATAGACTAAAAGAGCGCCCAAAATACTCGTATTCTTGTTGCCAATTAACTGGAAATGCGTTTAAAATTGGATTCATCAAAGATTTTGTAAGGGTCAATCAAAGACCTCCCTCTCCGGACCAAGTCAATTTTTACTGCGAGGCGTTTTCAATTTACAGTGTATAAGGGAAATTAAGTTAAGGCGTCATCTTAAAAATTCGTAGAAAATTCAATAAGGTTCTGTAAGAGCTAATTTTTGAAAACTTTTCCTGTTTGTAAGAGAATTTCCTGATTAAAGCTGCTCTGAATCAAAGTCAATCATTAATGAAACATCATAAAATTATTCATTTACTAAACTGACTAAAAATCCCTAAACAACTGCATCCGTAATTTTTTTTTATTTTCCAATTTTTTTCTATTCTTAATTTTTCTGTTAAAAATATGTAAAAAAACACACATATTTACAAAAAAATTGAAGATAAAAAAAAATTAAGCATCAAATATTTATAGCGTTCTTTAATACCACACCTGCATTTTGTTAAAAAATATCAAACAAAAAAAAACGGTATTCACTGCTAAGCTTAGCTGCGTGCTCATATCATGTATGAGCGCGTGCCTTTATACATTTTTTTATTGTGATATAATATGAGACGCATTGCCTTCAATATTCAGCATCATTGCACTTATTCTCTGATCTGATGATCATTGTAATGGTGATCATAATGTTGTGGCCCTAAATTTTCTGATGACTTCTTTCTCGTTTCCCTCATTTTAAAATCGAGACGAGAATTTGTATAAAAAAACACATTTAATAGACTTGCCTTTGTTTTTTTTTTATTTATTAACAAATATATAAATTTTTTTATTGAAGTTTTAAACTAAAATTTGTTAAAAAATAAATGTCTTTTTTATTACCGTATGTGTGTGTGTCTAAAATTCAACAAAAAAGACCCCTTGATTAACGTTTAAAATTTCCATGAATTTGGAAACTATTGAATTTAATTTTTTTTGCTTCAATATGAATCGTATTTTAACACAAAATATTTTTATTTTTAGGGAAACTACTTCAGCATGTCAACATAAATTCAGATCTGGCACATGCTACTGATTAATTCTGTATTTAGGAAATAGACATCGTGAAAGTGTTACATTTAGTGAAATTGTGCTTGGTTAAAAAACTGTTACAAATTATTTTTAATTTTTTTTTCACATCATCCCTTGATTTTATTTTTGAGATTTTAGCCCAGTTTTATTGAGAGGGTTGTAAATATTTCTACTGCAAACTCTTTTATTCATTCATTCATTACTGTCATTGTCACATTATTGTATTTGTTAACCGGTTTATGATGTTTTAAAAAAATTGTAAAAAATTAATAGAATTTTCAATAAATAAATATAAAAAAAAACTATCAATTTGTTACCACCCTGGTACTCGTGTCTCATTTCATTGTTAAATTTTAACCAATTTTTAGAAAATTATGATGATGATGATGGTGGTGATACACTTTTTTATTTATTGTCAACTCAAGTATAAAACATACAGAGTTAGAACGACTTAGATGGGGTTGAATTAAAGTTTTTTTTGTATTTAAGTCGTTAAAAAATATTTGATTTTAAAAGTGTGGCAAAATTATGATATATTGTGTGGTGGTAAATTTTTAATCGATTTAATTTTCTGTTACTGTGAGCACAGTTTGAATTTAATTTTGAATTTTAACGGATAAATTACGAACTGAGGATGTGATAGTTTTTAATTAATATTATTTAAAGGACTCATTTGAAATTAAGGATTCTGGTTTAAATGGAAATTTGAAAGATGGACGAGTTCTTACTGAGAAGACTTTAAAGACAGGAGACCAATTTTTATAGAGCACGATTTTTAAATTAAATTATTTAATTTTTTTAGTGCATTTTGAAAATTTTCAACCATTTTGAAAATTTAAAAATAAAATTTGATTTTATTGAATGAAACAAGTCCCATCGAAATGCACTTTTCTAAATCGTGCAGTGGTTAGAATTTATAATTTTTTTTAATGCACATCCTACTCAAGAGTTTTAATTTTTAGAAGTTCAATTTTCAAAAATTTACTTAGTTGAGAAATAATTTCTTTTTTTTTCAAGATGTTATTCAATACTTTTCATCTTTTCAAAAAAAAAACTTAATCGATTTCATAATCCAGCATCACATGTAGAGTTGGGTCAGATTAAGGTGTTCTATTTGATCTTACTCAAAATTCAATGCAAAAAATAAAAATATTCTTCCCAGTTTTTTTTTTAACAATATAATATAAGAAAAAAAAATCATTATAATTATTAAATATGTTACATTTGATGAAACAATTTTTGCATAACAGATTTGAAACATGTTTCTTTTCTATTATTATTTTCTTTAAATTTGTATCTGATCACTTTGAAAAGAAAGCAGTAGAAGAAATAATAATGCAGGTAACATAACAATCATGATCACCATATGTGAGAAAGGGGCTGCTACTTGTATTTTACAATAAACTCTAATCATAATAATAAAAAAGCAAAAATATGGGTATGAAGATTCATGTAAGTTATGGTCAGTTATAAGAGAGTTATTGTATTAACATATGTGTGATGATGGTCAGATAGAAAACTTACCCTTATATTTCTGGTTGATTATCGTAATACGTTAGAAGGGTCATAGGTGTGTGTTGAATGAATTTTTTTTGCAATATTATGAAATGGAATTTTTTGTAATGTTAACGGAAATTTTTATCTAATTTTGAGAGTTTTTCCATAGAAATTTTTGCTCAAGCTGATCCAGTTCCTGAATAAAATAAATTCAGTTCAATTTTCTTTGAGGTCGGCATATAACTTTAATTTCTTTCACTATAATTAGACAGTCCTCCCAGCCGGCCCTTCCGGCAGATCAAAAGCCAGAGATTTATTCGATTTTATCTCAAAATTCGAGTCAACTTGAGTATTTTTTTTTGATAATCGTAACAACATGAATGAATGAAACAACATGTGACACGACCTTCATTAAATTCAATGATTAACTAATTAAAATAACTCATATTCATTTTTAATTACAATGTAACAAAAATAATTGAAAGCTCATTTCTCAATCTGGTTTGAACAAAAAAAAAACAACAACAAATTATCTTCATTTTAAGCATTTTTATAACAAAAACTGAATAAAAACATTTTAAACCTGAAATTATTATGCTATTAACATATTTAAATTAGAGCACCTTTTTATTGTACTGTTGAATAAATATTTTAAAATTCAATCAACTTCCGAACTTAATCGACAAAAAAATATCACTTAAGATAAGTTATTGCAATAATTAATTGACATTTACATACATTTTAGATAGAGTTGGCATTTGAGATAAAATTACATTAAAAATGAGACACATTGATCTGTGAAACGCATATGAAGGTGCAAGCAACAAGCAATTTTTTAAAATTTTAAGCGTTTTTAACGCTTTTCAGGCTGTGGAGCCCAATCCAAGAGCCCAATGTCATAGCTTATGAGTTTAAATTTATCCTTATAAGTTCCTCTATCTAACCTGGATCTGATGGATCATTCCAGAGCTATCAGAGATCAAAAGTGAGAGATAATAAGACAGTTCCTGAGAGACTGGAAAAAAGTATAAATACAAAAGCGTTCCCGAAATCGCATTAATCCTCTCAGAGAGCAATTCTCTCAATTAAATTTAACGACTTCCTTTTTTACGATTAAAATTTAATTACGTGGTCGGATTTTAGCTAGCATATCATTCTAAAAATGTCACATTTAATCGATAATTCTTGACTTAAATGTCAATATTTTTAATTGCACCTTTCATAAATTAATTTAAAATTAATATTAAATCTAGTACATGATTTGAACGGCAAAAAAATCTATGTATAAAATCACTGCATATTAAAAAGTGCTATTAAACTTGTAATTATTAATCTGGTTTAACATCGAAAATTATTTATTTATATGGTAATATGACATACATTAAATTAATTGGACTTACAACACTATTTTTAGTGATTTTATCTTTGAAGCTGTTAAAGTTGTTGTATTAGAAGTAGAAAAAAAAAATAAAATTAAATACTCTTAAAATTTAATGCCTGTTAGGCGTTAAAGTCTTAAAAAAGTAATAAATAGAAGTATATAAAATGCAATAATTAACAATTAAATTTTATTTTTATATATTTTATTATTAGTATTTTTTAATAACAATAAGCACAAGTACAAGATAAAGCAATAATACTGGCATAAATATTGGAAGAGAAGTAAATTAAACAATAAAATATGACCAGTTTTGTAAAAAAAAGTTTATTATAATGGACTTGTGAAGCGATGAAATTTTTGTCTGAGTACATACCCTAAGGGGACATTCTAAATTAATTTTTTTTTGTTTTATTCTACTTACTCACCCACTTAATAATACTTACTTTTAACATTAACATTAAAATATATATTAAAATCCATGTAACACAATGAATGAGATAAGGAAGACACTTAATGAAAAAATGTACATTTTTTCTTGTAAAGACCATTAAAAAACAACGTGATTATATATTTCTATCAAGAAAGGAAGCACATGCACACACACACACGCATACAAAAAAAACTTAATCTTCACAGGATTCCTCTCCAAATATTTGTGATCCTCTAATCATTACAATTACCAGGCAATAATAAATTAGCTAATAATAATAATATAAAATAATATGAACCACTTATAAATGGGCAATTAAAATCAGTAATAGCTCATTACAGATTAGCAGGAGTCGAACCAAATTGACTTTATGTGCCTTGGAATGAGTTTAATGTTAATTCACGTATAGTTAGAGATAAATTATTTGGATGAAGGCGATTTTAATTTTCTTTTTGGTCAGTTTTGGGCAATTATTCAAGCTGTTAAATGGCCAGCAACTAATCAGTTGGACAAGTGATAAATGTGTTTAGAGACAATTATGGTGTGATATTCAATTAATTTTTACAATATTCATATTGATTGTGGTGTTTCCTTTAATTCGTTCAACTATTTGGAACTGTTTGGAAAAAATATATCAACTCATTAAAAATAACACATTAAAATTTATCTGGGTACCAGGGCATAGTTATATTGAAGGTAATAAAGTCACTGATAGGTTAGCTCGAGAAGGATCAGCATCTACATTTGCAGGAGAAGAACCATGCTTAGGTATTGCACTAACAACGGCTAAATCTGCCATATTTAAATGGCTTATTGACAAATCAACTTTGTATTGGGAAGACTAAAGGATGTATCATTCACAACATGTTCACAACTTTATACCTAAAAGGTCAGTAACACGCGCAAGGGAGTTGCTAGGAATGAGTGTGGTTCAGGTGAGAGTACTGGTTGCATTCCTAACAGGACATGCCAGAGTGCACAAACACTTGAAAAACATGCATCTTAGCAATACAGACGTGTGCAGAATTTGTGAAGAAGAAGACGAAACTGCGGAAGATGTTCTCTGCTTTTGTAGAGGATTAGAAAATAGAAGAAGAAGTTATTTTAGGTTTTTAAACGGACAAATAAATCCAATAGGCTTATTTGAATTCAGATTGCATGAAATTTACGACTTCTTGAAAGGAATTTCAATTGTGAAAAGTGAATATACTCTTGGGTAAGTCGCAATACAGGCTACGAAAGGCCCAACACAAAGTGGCTGAAGTGGGCATACCCGCTTATAATCATCATCCCCATCCTTTAATTCAGTATTATATGATGAAATGTGTCGAATTGGAAAGTTTCAATGGAATGTATGGAATGGTCTATCAGCTCAGCGAGTTTTAGCAATACATGAAACATTTTCAAAATTGGTCAGAAACGACCTGTCAGTGCCAAGCAAACGACCTCAACGACTGCCTATTTCAGTTCATTTTAAATTCAATATCAAATCATTTCACATGAATGTTCAGGACAGAATTCTCCCACATAGGTCATCAAGTTACGATTATCTGAATTCCATTAAATTCAAGCATTTTCTAAAAGTACCCTTCAAAAACATTTTTTCAATGATAATTTCCAAGTAAATTCCTTAAATTTCATTCATCTCTCTCAAAATTTTGATATAAAAATATTTATTTTCATTGTAATTTTGCATTAAAAAAAGGTTAAAGAAAACACACGAAACATAAACAAGGTAAGAACTTCCGAATTTTTTGTACTTGTTCTTATTCCTCATAAGTGTCTTCTTTCAATTTCATCCTTAAATGAAAAAATTACATTAAATAACAAAAAAAAGTATCCTTATAACAGATAGATGATCTTTATGACATTTAATAATAATAAAAATAATCATAATAATAATAAAGCATTGTCATGCGGTTAAACATTCAACCAAGTATGATGTGTCCCTTTAAAATTATGAATAAAAAAAATATATTAATATAAGAAGTTTAGAAGAAATGAATCTTAAAAAATATTACGAATCTATTGTGGGAGCAATAAAATCTCAAACAATATTATTGTTAGCCGATAAAAATGATTTCCGTTTCTGTGTGTTTGGATCCGAAACCCAAGAAAAATATGAAAAAAAATATATAATAGATAAGAGGACATGTAAGTAAACTTGAATTGAATCAAATGGAATTGAATTGAATTGAATATGGAAATGATTTACAAATAAGAATACAAAAAAAACACAAAATAATATGTTGAGAGGACATTCATGATAATATTTTCTTATTTTTTTGCATAAACATAGAAAGATGTAAAAATTATGATTTTTTTTAAAGAGGGGACACACAATGAGTTCATAATAATCGCCACATGATCAAATAATTTATTCTTCTATGTTATGATAATAATAAGAGGACAAAAAATTGAATGATAAAGAGCAGGAGGTGACAAAATCATCATTTTTTTTCTCACATATCATTATGTAAATGTCTATTAAAGGACTGTGAATATGATTTTTTTTTGTGTATGGAAATTGATGTAGGTGTGTGTGTGTGTGTTATGTCCAAGTGTGCATAAAAAGGATAGAAATTAGGTTTTGATTGTTGAATAAATTTCTAATCTTTTTCTAGTGTATTTATGATTGTCCTGATTTTTTTCATTCACATTCTCGAATAAGAAAATTTAGTTTTTTTTTTATCTTCTTATCTGCAAATGATTGAAATAAGTTGATTTAATTTTTTTTTGAATTGAATTGTGATTTCTTAGAGAACAGAATTTATACAATTTTAGTTCATTTAGAATCAGTCTGTAGTATGAAAATAAACTTAATTTTAGGATGGATGTGATTTGACACTAAAATTTCAAATTCCAAGCCCAAAAAGCTCTTTAAATTGTTCTAAGACTTTAAAGTACAAACCAAAATTTCAGCATTGAAAGTTTTTCCTCAAATTTTACTGAAAAAAACAAAAAGAACAAAAATTCTCAGAAATCGCACACCCATGAAAAAAATTCTCATTTCAATTCCAACAAAAAAAAACACATCACTAAAATTAAACGGTATCACAATCACTTACACTAATTTGTACCCATCTCGGAAATAACTGAAATTTGACAGATTCATTTCACATTTTCTGCCATTTAATAGAGTTATAAATGCTTTTACATTTAATGATCTCAACTTCACAAATATGAAATATGATGCGGAGAAAAATAAATGAATGAAGGTAAATTTGACATCAAATCATCTGTTAGATAAATGAACTAAAATTTGATTGCATTTTCGTTTGTTTTTTTTTTGCTTATCCTTATCCAAATATGGCATGATGTTCACAAGTAATTTTTCTGATCACATGTCATTTTTCTCAAACAAACTCACGATGATAATGATGATGAATCCCGTTAACTAATAGCATTTTCGGAATATTCTCAAGTGGCATCTTATACAAATATAAAAATAATAATAATTTTCTTTTCATTTTATTTCTTGTTTTTTTTTCATTCTTTTAACTGTTTTATATCGTTTGTCATAATTTTTCTATCAATATCAAGTGAATAACATTTTCCCTGAATATGAAACTCTATCAAAATATATTTTTCCCTGGTCAATGCTTGATATCCGGTTATATGAATGAATTGTGATGGCTCCCTTGTATTTTGAATGGAAGTGAAAATCTAATCTTGTTTATAGCCAAATATTGATTATTTTTATTAGTATTTTTTGAGTTATTGATTCACAACGACAATAAAACATCAAAAAAAATTGTATGATTTGTATTTGTAATGGAAACTGCAATATTTTTAACTTACAGACCCTTTTTTATTGCTTTTTCAATGAAATTAAACCTTTCACGTGTTGGTGATAAAAAAAATTAACTCATGTCCAAAACTCTTATTTTTTTTAAAAAAAACAGAAATCAATGAAATTTTGTTGATGTCTCTCACAAAAAAAACTACTAAATTCAGTATAACAAAGGTTAAATATCTGCAGTTGACGACTTAATATATGAAAAGTGATGCTTAATTCTGATCTGTATTCAACTTTTTTTTATTTTATTATGAGACATTACACATACGACACAAATCGCCCCCATATTTGCTTATTTGTATCTTAATAACCCAACCGAGTGTCCTTTCAATGCAGAACATCAGCATGTGTGACAAAATACTTTGAATTGAAAAAAAATTGGAATATGTTATGGATGTATGTGAGTCCAAAGGAAATTATTCATATTTATAAGTTTTTTTTTTATGATATTATTATAAGAAGGTATGAGAAGTGTGAAGAAAAACATTTGAATGTCTTTCAAATGATGTGTCAATAGTAATTTCAAGGGACTATTGTTAGAATTGATTGAAAATTATTATTACGAGACTCTTGATGTGTGTTATTCAATGAAAAAAAAAATTGAAAGCTTGAAATTGGTGATTGGGATCAAATTTTAAAGAAATCAAAAAAAAAATTGAAGGAATAATTTCCAGAATCACATATTGAAGCACGAGCATCCGTGTACAATTGACCCGACTGAATGTGGGTTTTAGAAAAATGCCTTATAAAACTGTATCTAATTTTTTCTTCGTACTATTCAAAAAATGTTGAAAATTTCCACTCAAGACCGTTTTCCAGGAAATCGGTATCATTCTCCAATCTGTTTTGCTTTCCACACAAAATTGAACTCCCACATTTTAACTTCAAATATATCACTTTGACGCTTCGTCATTTGGATTCTCTTTAAAATTTATATCAAAATTTAATATTTTATTGCAGCAAATTAATCTTACGAAGAAGCTTCAAAATCATGAACAAAAAAAATACCTGCAAAGATTTGCTTTGATCTTTGTTTGTAAGAATAACATCTAATCCTTAAATAAAAAATAATACAAAAATACGTTACTTTTGTTACATTTCTGTACTAAACAAGACAAAATAACAACTCTCGTAATGATGATTTATATTATTAATGAATAAAAATTCTTCTTTACTTTTAACTAGTCCCATTTTACATTAACTCTGTGCAAAATAAGTATCCAAAAAATTAATCCATAAATCATTCACATATTTTTTCAAAAAATTTCCTATAATAATAACGAAAATTACATCACATATGTGATAAAAAAAAAAGTTTTTTGGATCAAAAAAAAATAAAAGAGTATTAACTCATAACATTTGTGCATCGAATTCTCATATTTTTTTTATGTTACAATGATAAAAGTAAAAATAATCATAATAATGACCAACAATAATAACAAGGAAATGCCAAGTTCATCCAAAAATGTGCAGTTAAGTAGAAAAGTTTAATTCTTCTTCTGTATCAAATGAAAGTAAGTAAGTATTTTGTTTGATTCAATAAAGAGTGTATTATTTATTGTAATAATAAAAGTAATAATGCGAATTAGAGCGAAAGTGTTTGATGCAATATTGTGTGAGAAATGTGAAAATATTTGTGCAAACCATGCTGTGCATTAATCACACTGATATAAATAACTATTTTTGAGAGTAATCCTTAAGAGGCATATTGTGTGTAATGAAGTGGCCGGTTAATTTAAAGTGAAATTAAATTTCAAGGAGCTGATGAAATAAAATTTTAAGGTATTTGATGAATTGGTCACTCTGAAATGAATTAGCCAAAAGTTTTAAATCAACGATTCCGGATGTGATTTTATTTGGGTATCGTTTCTTCCTGTCGTACTTGAATTAATTTTAAAATAAAAAAAAAATCAGAGCATTTAAGGCAATTTATATTACATTAGTTTAAGGAAGTTTCCGATTTTTCTTCAAATATGGTTTTGTCCACAGAACGACTTTTAATTTAATGGTGGCCGATCAAATCAAAGGACTTAGGCCATCATCGCATAATCATCATCAGTTTTTATCGTGTAATGACAGTCAATCACCTAGTTTCTTATTTTTGATTCGGTTTTTTCAAGACTAAATTTCAACACAGTCCAATGATTGGAATTTTCCATCATTTTCAAGTCTTTTAGCCCTTTTTTTAACAAATCTCTTCAAATATCGGTCTACTTGAAATGGAAATTCTACATCACATTCCTTTAAATCCAAATTTAACCTGAGTTATAAAAAAAATATAAATATTCATCAATTAAACTTCTCTGACATGACTCTGCTAGACAAACTGGCATCATCTTCACTTTTTTTTATTCTGAATTATTACCTTTTTTACTTTAAATTTGTGCAAATTATCCGTAAATTTTCAATATTCCATGCAAAATTTGGATACTTGACATATAATAGTCAAAGAAATCGAACAGCACGATATCAATTATTAACAAATTCTCGATAAAGAGTTACCTTTTCAAAAGAATTTATCACATTTCGAGTCATCAATCATTACTCGTATTAAAAAGACAAGAAAATGAGACAATTGAAAAGAAATTCTATTCAATCATAAAATTAAATGAATGAATGAAGAAAGAGACCATTCAATTTATTCAATCATCATCATCAATTCATAAATGAGAAACGAAAGGATACTCTTTAACATTATTTTCTCATTATAATATTAAATGTAATAAGAGGCTTCAATAGAATTTTAAGGCTCACAATTTTTTTTTGTGTATTCATTGTGTGAATGAAATATGAAAGGATGCAAAAGTGTCCAAAAGATGAATGGCCAAAAAATTATCATTATTATTAGTTATAATAAGATAAAAAGGTGATCCATCATACTTGAAACCATCAAGATAAACTGTATGTGGTCCCTCACTCTCTCTCTCAAATTTCTTTAAAGATGGTCAAGTTAAATAGATTCTGATATGATGCGAAATGACCAATGTGAATTTGTGAATGGATTTTTTTGTAATCTAATTCTAATGTGTCCTTAAATATGTCATGTAAAGTGATAACTCACTCAAATGTTGGAGATCGATGAGGAAAAAGTATGATTTAGGGATAATGAATGAGTTTCTTTTGATGTTTTGTTTGCAATATAATAGTTTTGTACTAATAATATCAATGATTCAATGATAAACATGGTTAATGTGTAAAGTATTGAGTTACTGAATAAAGAAAAAGTTTGGATTGATTGTTCTTCTTTTTCTTTGTTTTGCAAAATGATGAATAACTTTGAATGAAATGAATGAATTTCTTATAACAAATTTTCTCGTTTTAATTTTAAGACTTCAGATGGGCGTCAAATCAAAGCGAGTTTGATTAAACTTCCAAATTTCTTGCAAGACCTTAGACAAATCGAAAAATGAAATCAAATGATTTCAGAGTTGCCAATACTGCAATTTAATGGTCAATCTTCAATTTCAATGAAAAATTATAGGTTTCAGTTTATTTATTTTTTAAAAAGTAAATTCAATGAGAAATTTCACAAAACTTCTTTTCATAATTTTCCTTTTTTTAGAATTTAAAGAATTGGCAACCCTGATTGAAGTGTATCATCATCATAATGAATAAAAGTCCACTCAATTACATTTGAACAAAACCCCTTATTATTATTTTTAAAATGATATCTGAATAAAGACGATCTCAATGTCAATAGAATCAAATTTCATTAATGAATGAGATTTTTTTCTTCAATTTCTACTTGAATACTTTTTTTTATTGTAATTTTTTTATGAATTTTAACATAAAAAAGATTTTCAAAAAAAATATTCTTCCAGGTAAGTGAATAAAAGGGTGCGTGCATAATTTTGATTAAGTACTTTAGATAAACACAAATAATAATAATAATCATGCAAAACAGATTGATGGTCTCTTGAACTCTTTCAATTTAATATTATTACTTCAAAAAATGAAAATTGATTTGTGATGCTTCTTGAGTTTATTTTACATTTTTCAAGTTATTTTTACAAATTATTGTCACATTTTAATGAATGATATCTCATTTTGTGTCATAATCACATTCAATATTGATAAAGGAAAATAAAATAAACAGTTTTAAAAAGAAGCTTTTAAATGGAGACATCTGCTCAAAAAAAAAACGAAACGGTAATTACAATTTTCTAAGAAGAAGATGAAATTATGTATTAAAGTGAGCTATCATCAAGGATAATTTGATTCTCAAAAGAAAATATTAAAATTAAGAGATAAAAAAAAAAATTAAATTGAAAGAAAAATGAAAAATTATCAAATTAGAAAATTACAAAAAAAGTCACATCATGTATATTTTATTAATTTTAATTTTTTTTTCATCTTTTTTCAGTAATGTTTATTGCCATAAAGTCCTAATTAATATGATGGATTAATTGAATTTTTGCTTCTTTTCATCATGAGCACCATCATCATCATCATAATTATCATCGTCATTTACACAACAAAGTAGAATTATTTTCCATGGTAAAATGGTAATCATCACCCATTTCCCTGGGTACCAGTCAAAAAATTATCTAAAATTACTAAAAATTTAAAACGTGATCGTGAACGATATACACGAGCGCATTTCTATTCATACATTTCAACAATTTTATTAACAATGTCTGACCTAAATAAAATGACTGACCGATAAAAATTTAAAAAATGGGATTTAAAGCTTTATTTAAGTTAAAATTTCGTTTTTTATCGATTTTTGAAATTTATATCGCTTTTGTTGGATATTATATCGTTTTTGAGTTAATCGGCGACGTTTTATAATGCTTTGCAACATTTTACAATGATTTGCGACTTTTTACAATGTTTGGCGAAATTTTTTTTAAATGGTTGGCGACTTTTTTTAATAATAATTTTTCAATAATTGGTGTCATTTTTCAATGATTGGCAACTTATTTTAAATGATTGGCGACATTTTTTCAATGATTGGCACGGACAGACGGACACCATGACCGTGGGCAATAGCGGCATTTTCAAGAAATGCGCTAAAAAGAATTTCACAGTTTAAGTGAAATATCTTAGATGATTTAAAAGTTAATTGCAGTAAAAATGATGAAAAGAATTACTAAAAAATATGGAAAACAGTAAGAAAAAAATATTTTTAAACCATCCTCCAAACGGTGTCTCAAGTCATTTTTCTATGAATATTCATTAAATATTAAAGATAAAAACCTAAGCTTCCATAATTTTTCTAATGAAGGTTCATAATAATTTCATGTAATTTTTTAAATGTTAAATGTTAAGCTCGTGTCCCCTTACCATAAATTACTTTAACATATTAATTCGTTAATTTGACAATAAAAAGATGGGTAATTCATCATCTTTTCATTTAAAACTTTGTATTATATAAAATCTGTATTTTTCCTTTAAATAGACACATTTTATAATATCATTTTTTTCATTTCAAATTTTATTAAAAAAATAACGAAAACAAAATTTTCTTAAAAATTTTAAAATTAAATAATTTGAACATACATACAAAAATCTCTTCGTTCAATATAATTCAAATCTTACATACATTATAAAATTTCATATGAAATCACACATGTTTGTAAATATGTGTATATAAATATTAAAAAAAGAAAGATGAAAGAAGAAGAGAGAAAAAAAGGGTAAAATCAAAAAAAAATTGTACATTCACCAATAATGAGAAGGAAATTTAAAAAGGCGGAGCAAAAAGGGTTAAAAAAGATGATTTTTATATACAAGCGACACATGTTTACATATTTTTTTATTATAATGTGTTGAAATACAATTTTTTATTTGATATGATTGAAGATTTTTCGTTGGTTATAAAAATTCGTTAGAGTTTTATGGATAAAATGGCGGTTAAGAACGTTTTTAAATGAATAAATGGAAATGAATCATAAAAATCTTGACTTGCAGAGGTCAAAAATTCAGTTCCCTCTTGTCTTCAAAGTACGTTATTACAAATGATAAAAATAATAATAATATGACACAAAACACATTACAACACTCATCGAAGATATCATTTTAACTTTTTTTTATAAACGAATTACTAAGATTTCAAACAACTTTACATGTCAAATGAAATAAATTGTTAATAAGGAAATTTAAAGACGTATGCATGCATCTTGTACTCAAAAAGTGAAGTTTTTCAGTTAATTTTTTATGTGGTGTATGTTGACACTCGTTATTATAAACTTTGTAATTTAAAATGAAATCTTACAATAAAAAAAAACGACATTTACAGAAAAATAAAAGCAATATTTCAATTTACAAATCTCTTAAGAATTAAATGTGGAAACATCAAAACAATGCATTATTATCGTTATTTCATGATGATGGTCTCTCATTCTCTTATATATGAGTTTTTTTTTATGTATGTCTTTAAATGCGTTAAATGTATTTTATTTTGTTTATATACAAAAAACATTTAGATTTAGAGGAAAATGGAAATAAATTGTTTAAATTTTTTATTTTTTTTTGTTTAGAAGTTTTTTATTGTTTGTATTTCTCTAAACGAGGAGTTGGATCATATTATGGTCGTATGATGTCTCTCAGCTGCCAATTTAAATAATATCAATTCTCAATTTTTTACCATTTAAGTGGTAAGCACGTGTTGAGGTTTGAAATTTCTTTTTTTGTCATGATATAATGAAGACGAGTTGTGAACTTTAGCATGAAGACACTTATTTTTAAGAGAATTGGCATGAGCTTGGGACATGTGAACAGAGTTCTTCGAAATTTCATGGATGCTGGAAAAATTTTTAATGAAAATGATTAAGTTTACATTAATATTTTAAAGAAGTGGCGACACTGGTTGTGAATTTGTGTCTTAATTTCATTCAATCTTTAATCTAATTTTTTCTTGAATCGTTCTCAAAAAATGTCTTTCAAATGAAATTGAAAGTACTCTTTCTTTCACTCTTCATTCACAAAATTTATTGATTATTATCGCAAACTATGAAATTTGACACTTTCCTTTCAAATAATTTCACTATTCATTCACTGTGTACCAATATTTGGTTTTTTTGTAAAATAATTTGACCGTTTTTCATATGAAATATTAAATCAAATAAAAAAAACCATACAAAACTAGAAAAAAAAATATATAAAGTAATCGATTCCTTTTTATTCCTTTTTTTCTCATTTCCGGTGATGTTAAACCACATATTTTTACATAAAAATTATATATTTTTATATGGTAACGTCCTATTTTGTAAGGAAATATACATAGAAAAAAAAAACACAACATGATCCAAAAACTATTCAAATTCATATTAAATGAGAAAATATTTTTATTTTACCACAAAATTTGTGAATAAATTGCACCCAGATGAATTAAAAACTTTTAATTTTTTTTTCACTTTTAACCATAAAAATGTATGTAACAAGGACTCTCAAAGAACAGATGAAGTGAAAGTGATTGCGGAAATGATTTGATTGAGTACGGTGCAAGTATATGTGACATCAATTTTTTTTCGTTTTGAATTTTTAAGCAAAAACGCACCCATTTCGTAAGTAAATTATGGGTTTGCAACATAAATTTAGATGAAATTTGAGCCATGGGAGATCCGGGAACTTTATGTTTTGCTCTAATTTCACATACGATTTACTTTAAAACTGTGTGAATTGATCACAGTATGGCATTAGGGTGCCCCTTTAATGACTTTAATATAAAAAAAATATAAAATTGCTAATAATCATTTTATATGAAATGTCAAACTGCGCTAATTGCATATGTTTGTTTTGTAAAATCATGATTGTTGATTGACATGAAGGATATCATGAAGTGATTTTGGACATTAAACCAAGTAGAAAAAGTTAACATAAATATTTTACTCTAGAGAGCTCTCAATTCAACGCGTTCTCCTATTTTTCGTATAAAATGCAGAATTTGACATACCTTTTCATGACAATAAATCACATTATTCAGATTAAGATGAATGAATCACGTTAGCAAAATTAAGACATTATGACTTTTCCATTATTGACGGTTTCTTTTTATCATTTTATTACCATTGTTCATCCATCCTCCAACTTCACACCTCCTTACAAACAAAAAAATAGCACATATTGTATTATTTTTAGTCATGAATGCACATGTGCTAAAAATAGAGCAAAAAAAATATGATAATCTACCGGATTACTCAACTCAGACATTAACATTAATGGAATTTTAATCATAATGGTTGTTAAAAATTTTGATTCAACAATTATTTTTTTTTATCTTTTTGTATTGAAAAGGACACCAAATAATAGATGAATTAAGGACACGATTTTATTGTATTTGACTTAACCTGGAAAAAATTACAAGGAATATTATCCCGAAAAATTATTAATAAGCACGATTTTCTTTACTTTGCATTGAAATGATGGTTGTGTAATGCCATTGTGATTCAAAGTGAGTGCGGGGGATTTATTGGGACAAAGATTTATGGTGCTTTAAATTTAAAAGGTTGCTAAATTCAATAAATTGTGAATAAGGTGTTATATATTTAGCTAAAAGGTGTTAATTTGATAAATTATTGGGAAAAATTACAAATTAATTTGGGATACGGCACGACATGCAAGTTATTTATGGTGAGACACATTAAATTTAGCTTAACCCAGATTAGGCTACAGTCCTTCCAGAAGGCCAAGCAAGTTTGCCTTAAATTCGTTTAAAATCATACTTTGGACAAATGAACAGTATCGGAAACTGTTCAAAATGGTCCTTAAGAATGTTTTTTATGCAATTAACATAAAAATTTACAAGAAGAAAATAATTTTATTTTTCAAAATTGAAGTTTTTTATAAAAAGTCGAAAAGTAGGCCGCCTTATCTGGGTTAATTGATGTGAAATTTGGAGAAAAATGGGAAAATAGTCCTGAATTGACCATTCGCCATCTTCAGTAATCACTAACTCCTTTTGGGGATCGTACGGTGCAGTGGTTATCGTGTTGGACTATCAATCTTTAGTTTGGCAGTTCGATTCTCGCTCCGGCCATTAAACTTTAAATCTCAAATGTCCATTTTTTTGGCTATTCAATTCAAGTTAAAGGCTAGGTAAAGATGACGACTGCTTGGGATGCCAGTATAAAAGCTAAGTCTCTCCGATAATGATAACGGGTATGCACAATGTGCCCGATTGATGGCCCGAGTGCAGGCTTAATAACCACCCTACAAATCTGATCTGATCTGAATCACTAACTCGTAATGACCTTCTCTTACCTAAATAAGAGTGAAAGTTCACTTGTTTCACTTGAATCTTTTTCAACATCAAAAATACAAAAGGAAATTCAGATCAAAAGTCAGATTAAAAACCAATTCCTTTTCCTTTCATCTATCAAAAACCATTTAAATCAAATGTTAACCTTTCTCACAATTTATACACACATTTTTCAATCCTTTTCATAATTCCATGACAATCAAAACAATATTACGTGAATTTTTCACACAATTTTTATTATAATGCATGAAACCCTCAATACAGACACATACATAAAAACACATTGAAAAGGATTAGTTTTATAGAAAAATATCAAAAATATATAAAAATTGACCTGCTATCAGATAATTCAACAATAATTGCTTGTTTAACTTTCTTTTCAGACCAAATCTCAATGATGTGTGAACAAAAAAGGGTACAAAATACAAAAATATACACACAAAAAAGGGTTCACATATCATATGAATGTGTAATGAACCTGTTCGGTATTTGTATTGTCAATCCATTTAACCCTTAAATGTATGTGAATTTTCTATGATATTATGAAAAAAAATATATTTTGACATTTTATACGAGAACAGGTCCAAGTTAAACCTTTGCTATAGGTTTGATTTGAAAAAAAGAGTAAAAATAAAAAAATATTGTATTTTTACCTGAAATTCATTTTTAAAGCTCTGTCAATTATATCCTTTCAAAAATTGAATCCTTTTATTATTATTTTTTTCACATGTGAGATTTTAAATCAAAGAATATAATAATAAAAAATAGCAAAAGATTGTTACAAAAAATCATGAATTTAAAAGGATACATCAAAAATAAAAGTGAAACATTAATAACAGAGTAAAATAAAAATGATAATAATAGAACGTTAACCTGATTTTTACAAAATTTATATGTGTTACACGATTCTAGGTCAATTTTTCATTATTTTGATAAAAAAAAAATTCTGTGTAAACCTTTTGCATTGCATGATAAATGACATTAAATTGAAAGTAAAAGGATGTGATGCAGTTTTGGATCATCATTATTTTTTTGTTATTGATTTTTTTAGAAAATGATATAAAAAAAAATAAATTTTTGGTTCCCATGAAAATATTAAATGATGATGATCCATTTTTGTCATTTATTTTAAACTGAAATGATTGAATTGGGAGGTCCTTTATTTGTATATTTTTTTTTATTTTTAAGACGATTCCAATTATTTCAAGAACATTTGCAACAAGACTCAAGTTATTAAATATTTCTCCTTCTATAATTTAATTTTACTTTTTTTTGGATTATATTGAAAATGAATCAAGAGCATCCTTCACGGTGTTATATTACAAAATTTCTTTTCATTATTTTTATTTTTGCAGAAAACCTCTTTTGTCCACACAATGAAAATAAAAACCTCTTCCACTCTTATTCCTTATTGTCCATAAACTGAATTCAATATCATGTCAAACAATAAACAAGAACGACAAGATTTGAAAAGAGACCATCTTTAAAAAAAAACACACAGAAGTAAAATTGAATAAGAAAAGTGATATTTGATCTAAAAGGACAAATTTTTTAATATAAAAAAGTGAACGTGTTTAGTATTGGATGATTATTTTTTTTTTATAAGAAAACAATAAAAAATTTAAGTAAAATGTGGTTAAAAATCATATTGAATGTATTGAAATGAGTGAGTACTCATGTACTTTTTTTTGATGGATGAAAGAGAAATTTAGCAGGAAAAGGATCACTTTCTTTGAATATTACTTGGTATTGTTATGTGAGTACTTGAGCAAAAAAGTGTCAAGTATCTATCAACTTCTTCAATATGTGAAAGTGAAATTTCACTTATACTTAAGATATGTTGACGTTACTAATAAAAAGAAACCATTAAGAGATATGAGTTTATGCTAGGTAACTTCAAGCTCTGAACTCCTTTATCTGAAGAGCATCTATTAAAAAACATCATACCTAGTAACCAGCATGGTTTTCGTGAAAAATTGTCCACATCAACATAATTGCAAAGATTAGTTAGCTCTTTAAGGCAAGGCCTCCAAACAAAATTATCAACTGGATTAGTGTTATGTGACATAGAAAAACCCTTCGATAAAGTTTGACACGCCGGACTGTTATTCAAGCTGATAAAAATGCGAACACCTCAATACATCATCAAAATCATAGCATCATTTTTGAACAACAGATCGTTTACCGTCAACATACAAAACAAACGCTCTGCCACACATCAGATCGAATTCGGAGACCCAAAAGGGCAGTGTAATCACCTCTTCTGTATAATATATTCACGTACGATTTGATCAGTCAATCTTTTTTACGAGAAGAAGAATAAAACAACTTCCTCATCGCAACCTTTGGATCTTTGACAATGAAATACATTGTTACCAGAACATTTTATAGTCTCCTATCATGTAAGTCCTGGGAAAAAACGATGTACCTGCCAATCTCTTTGAAATTCCATTAAAAATAGTTTTGAACAACACAGTTCGATCTTTATTAAGTGAGTTTAGTCCATATTGATGACATGAATCAATCCATTTAAAGGAAACTGCTTCCTTCAATCGGTGTTGCATCCATCTAAAAAAAAAAAACAAGAAATAAATTATTCAAATCATAATCCATCATTTAATGTTAATTAAGTTCAATTGATTTTAATGCAGAGAAAGTATCAATGTTCCTCTACCACTATCACTTCAACTCCCATCCACAAAAATGTCCATTTCCTAATCAAATCAACATAACACACATCAAATAATGAACTTACACCCATTTATTATCCATTAAACAAGATCTAACGCCATAACATATCACCAATAACGAGTCAAAGTACTAACTCAACATTCAAATAATTGGACAAGATCTTATTCAATTTACCAAATATATGCATTTAACACTGTGTAACGAATCTCGATTATTATCTTTTTAACTCACACAAACATTTAATTAGATTACCATAAATTTTGTTCTAACAATCTTTAATCACAATCAAACATTAATATATTTTGACTGATACATACCCACAAAAAAAAAATAATGTATATTGAAACGTTAATTAATACCATTTATAGAATACATTGAAGCGCGCCCTTGAAATGCATTTTTTTATTACTATTTTTACTTTGATGTGTATTATTTTTTTTTCTCTGTAAAATATGACTGAACTGCGTTTATTTATTAAATAACAAACAACCATAAATTGGATAGAAATTGAAACAAGATTCAGTCAAAAAAAAAACGAAAATCCCGCATCTTTATGGTAAAAATATGTATTTCATGATTTTAATTAAAAGCAGAATACATGAAAATGAAGTAAAAAAAATGTATACATAAACGGTAATGACACGCAATCTCGTTATGTGATGTTGTTGCGTTAGTTGTTCATTAAAGTAAAAATATGATGATTATTGGAATTGAATGTTTGGTTAAAATTCATTTCTGTGTCCATGTTTAAAGTAGAGAGACTTGTATTAAGTGGTAGTTTTAGA
This sequence comes from Culicoides sonorensis, assembly GCA_900002565.1. Taxonomy (NCBI): domain Eukaryota; kingdom Metazoa; phylum Arthropoda; class Insecta; order Diptera; family Ceratopogonidae; genus Culicoides; species Culicoides sonorensis. Next base: position 427,098 of record LN483382.1, read on the forward strand.
TGGTGGTGCATTGTATTTGCTTGTACGATTTTCATGTTAATCAATAAATTTATTTTGTGGTTTATTGTAATGATGGCCGATTGAAATACAATTGAATGAGTTATGGGAAAAGAATCAGCTTGGAATTGAATCACACCATTAATTAAAGTATGAATGATGTCTCATTTAAAAATCTTCATTTGATTTCAATTAAAATTTTGAATGTAAAATTTTGAATTTGACAAAAAATTTCATGAAATATCCATCTTAATAACTACATAATGGACCTAATTTAGAAGAAATAGAGCATTAAATTCAATTTGAGATCTGATTTCATATTGATACGATCTTATAATCGGTATACAATGGAATGAAAAGAGAGAAATTAAATAAATTCATTGGCAATAATCCTTGTGGGAAGTAAAAGGAAAAAAATGTATAAAGATCAATATTTTGATAACTTTTAAAGGGTTAAAATTACAAAAAATTAAACTTTTTTACTTTAAATTTATAAAAAAGAAGAGATCAGGTGACAAAAGATGGGATACCAGTGATAATTGTCAGGAAATTGAAATTAGAATTCAGTATCAAAAAAAACTGGTTGGGAAATTTTTACCAGAAACATAGATGGCGCTCCATTCGTTATAAATTGAAAATTAGCACCTCCCTGAAAGTGCGGTGAACTTATGAACTTCATTTCAAAATTAAATGCAATAAAAAATCGAATATAACCATTGAAGTATTTTCGGAAACAGTTAATTATTATCATTGGTCACAGTTCCTCAAAGAATTCAAAATTTTGAATAAAGATTTCATTTTTTTATAAAAGAAGTCATACCAAAAAGGAACAACATTAATTAATTTCCTTTGATCAAGCACCTTCTCATCCGATTTTTATTCAAACGATGATCAAAATTAAACGATGAGAATGAAGAAAAAAAACATCACAAACTGTGCAAACATAATTCGATTGATTAATGCACAGGTAAATTCAGAATCAGGTGGTTTTCTAACGAACTTTAAGATCCTGTTTATATCGAATGTAAGTGAAAAAAAATACAGAAGTCCGTTGAAAAAGGTAAATCAAAAATCTCCCACAGCACTACAAACCAAATCAAAGAAATTAATAAAATCCATTAAAAACCTTTTATTTAACTTAATATTTCATAATCATAACATCAAAAAAAATATCAAATGGACAAAAGGATAATTCCAGGAGATTCTTAACCGCATCTAATATTGAAAAATGAATTAAAAAATTGCATTTCTACCTTTTTTTCGTACGCAACTCAGGATGTGTGTATTTGGTCAAAACTAACTCAAATTTGATATTTTTTTTTTGTTTTGTTTGTTATGATTTTCTTTTAATACTAATATTAGATAATGTTACATTCATCATAAATTTGTGAGAAAAAACTTTCAAATATAAAATCAAGGAGAAATGTGGGAATAACAAGTGAATATTGAAAGTGAAATCAATACTTTGAATGAATTCTAGAACATTGAATTGGACTCAAGTGGTCTTCAAATCTTTTCTTTTTAAAGCAAATATCGTCTAACATTGAGTGGGTTTTGTCTTACACATGCTTCCATTTCATTCATAAAATTATTTGGCATATTAAAATGAAAAAAAATCAGCACTTGAGATGAAACAGGAATAAAATACTTAAAAATATTGTGTTGGATTGTCTTGTTTTAGAGACATTTGATTCAATTCCTTCGAATATTGATTGAAAATTGCCTTTTAAAGTAAGTATTTCTGACCATTTCATATCTTTGAATAGATCATTTGATAGAATTCTCATAATGCGTGTTAAATTCTTACTTTTTTCCTTAAATTTGACATCAATTGAAATGAAATTCATAACGTATCGCGATAGATAAAAATCGTGTCATCACCATCAAAGCAAAAATTTACATGCAATATCAGCGAAATTTCTTTTTTTTCTTTTATTTCTTTGCACACCAACTTCTTCTTTTTTAATCGATCTTTGAACAAATTTTAATCTTTGAAATTTATTTTGTCTTTTCCTGTGGATTTTCTTTGAACTTTTTTTTTATTTTTACTTTTATTAGTTATCTACTCTTACTTCATTTCCTTGAATATTACATTTCATACTTAAATTTAAATGAGAAAAAAAGAATGTCCCCGGTTATGAAATGTGGTGATGACAACGAAACGATGATACCCTTAGGCCAGAGATTAAAATAAATAGAAAAGAAATAATTTTTAATGGATAATGGAGAAAAAACCCCCACAAAATTATGATTAAACTTGAATTGTGAAACTGTGAATTTAAAAAAAATTAAAAAATTTGTTGCTACTTATTTAATTTAATTGCATGTCATATATTTCTATAAAAATACAAAGAAAAAAAAGCAACAAAGTAAGTGATTACGTGATACTTCATTAAATTATCAACTGAATGTTATCATTTGAATTGAAAGCACAACAATGTCTTCGATAATCTGCATTTTTTGATTTTAAATAATGCGGTATCGATAAATTTCATTCAAAATTTTTTAAATAAAATGATAATTTTTCGGTTAACAATTGAACAAAAATTTGGATTAATTTCTTATCATTTTCTATGAAAAAAATTAAAACAAAAAAACAATTCTAGTGAAATAAATATCTAATCAGTTTTTGGGTGATATCCAAAAATGATTGTTTTCAATGAAATTCTGAGTATATAAGAAGAGGAATTGACATGAAATAGTCAGTTTAAAAAAATTGCAATTAATTTAAGTGATCATTAAAAATTAAAATAATATGAAAGTATTTTTAATTTTAACCATAGCTGTCTTGCATTCAGCTTTGGCATTAAATGTGGAAGAAATTCAAGGGATCGCTACCTCCATCACCAATTTGTATGGCAAAGATCTTGGAAATTTTGAGACCACATTGAAGTATGTCAAGGCCTTGGATGTCGAACCAGGAATTAAACTCATGGCATTTAAGACACTTTTGCAGACAATGAGAGACAACGAAAACCATTATTCGGATGAGGTGATGAAGTTTGCATATGAGTTCAAGGAATACGTCAAAAGTCCAGAGCTTGATTCGTTTTCAACGGATGTGGACGAAATCAAACAACTTTTACCAAGTCCTGTGCGCAATATTCAATTTTGTTCAAGAGCAAAGTTATATCAAAACTTCTTAAAAGGTTATTTGTATTGGGGAGACGGAACCAATATAGAACTCCAATCTTACGTTTATGCTGATGGGACCTTTTCTACATTTGGTACTAATTGGAATATCAGAGCAAGTTTTACAGAGGTCTTTATTACTAACGATGATGAATGTGGTTGCTTAAGTCGAAGTTATGATACTGTTTATGTATACGCGATAAATGAATGTACTGGAATTGATAATGAATGGACCATTGAGCTTGTTTACGGAACCGAGTATATAAGACTTAGACACAAATATTCCAACCGATACATGTACGTAAGTGACAGCTATGTGTATGGTCATCGAATTATCAAATTATCAGAAAAACCGAGTAACAGTTATTGGAGAATTGATTGTGCTTAAAATACAACTGAGCTAATACTTTTTCAAAAAAATATGAAATCCAAGTCAAATATTATGACATTTTATTTATGATTACACATTGTACTTTAACTATTTTTTTTTTTTGTTAACGTTAACAGTGCGTGATTCAGCGCATTTAGTTAATAAATAGTATCATATAAATATTTCGTTTTCCTTTTTATTTCTTCTTCCAAAATGATTGTATCAAGTTTGTACCAACCAACTAAATAACAAACAAAATAACTGCCAACTTTTCCACCTATTAACATTTTTCATTTCGTTTAATTTATTAAATCGAATGGGTTGACTTTTAACATTAGAGGCAGTGTCGTTTTCATTTTTTTTATGGAATCGTGGCATACACTTTTTTGTGCTGTTTCAATCAGATCATCACAAGTCATGTTGTGCATGAGGTTGTCGCGCGCGCGTTTACATACATAAAGTACATTAAAGACGATGATTTATTCTTTTTATTTTTTTTTTGAGTTGTATGAAATGCAAAGTAGATGTGAATGTTGGTATGATATGCCTTTCATGTTGTTCTATAATTATAAAAAGGCGTGTCAAGATATTAAAAAAATTTTTTTTTTTTGTTTTACTTGTGTTTTGTTTTGCTTTGTTTATACTTTGATATAATGTACACTAACAACTGTTTTTATTTTTATTTTATTATTTATATTTTTGTTTGTATTCATAATTTTTAAATGGAATGACAATGATTTGAATATTAAAATGAAGGCATATGTTGATAGAGTTTTTTTGAAAAAGAAAATTAAACGCTTAAACGAAGAGGTAATTTTCGGTGACTTGTTTACTTACAAATTTTATTTTACTGAAGTCTTATCCTTATCAGAAGACGATGGAGACCCAGATGGAACACTGAAAAAGGACGTTAAAGAATCGAAATCACATATTTTTGAACCTCATGAATTTGAGGTTTTGTAATATGTACGAAAGAGTTTGAATGCTGAAAGTATGTGTCATAATCAACTTCTTTTTAGTTCTGGTTTTTCCAGACTGAGAGATGACCATAAGCTGATTCAAAAAAATGTCTTGGCAATTATGAGAAGCTGACATATGGCTTTTGTGGGTCCTTATTACTTCAACAAGCTGCCACTTTCAGTGAGGCTGATGAGTAACACTTCAGCATTTCTGAGAGCGGTCGAAAAATATTCGACTCAATAAATTAATTTATCACGATTCCTCCATTGAATCTGTTTTAAAATGTTCACTGCTTTGATTTGATTGCCTGTAGCTTGACTTACTGTGGATCCATCTCTGAGTCAGCCTCTGGATTTTGGATTCTACGAACTATCTGTATCAATTGATTATCCGCCCTAACCAGAGGGGGTTGTGGAAACCCACTGTAAGCTTAAATAGTTGAAATGTAAAATACTTTTTTTGTTCTGTTATGCCTCTTTTTCTGTATGGTTTCTCTGGTTTTGAGTGTTGAGAGCTGGTTGTGCTTTCGGTCTTTTTCTGCATCGCGTTGGGTAAACGCACATCACTAACACAAATGTAATCATTTACTCAACATAATTCGTATTCGGTTCAGAAAAAACGACAAACAAAATTCCAACAACGCAATAAAACCAACAAAAAAAGGGTTTTAATATAAATGACATTCGAATACAAAATGGTGCGTATCTACAAAATTTACTACGTGTTTCTCCATCGCCTCATGTTTCATTGTCAAATCAAGTTTGTGATATATTTTTACAACAAGAACTCATCATACTACAATCTACTCCTTTTTTCCTTTCATATCTTAACACAGTTTTGTATTTTCTGAACTCTTTCTACCGTTACACAAACAGTCAGTTAGATTTTCCGGTACCCTCATCAAATAACGTGACACCATCGCTTTTTCTTCTTTATTTTTTTTACTCTTTTTTTATTATGTGTGTGTAAGCAAGTTTTCTACATTTCTTTGGGTGTTTTGTTGTTATCTAACCCTAAAATAAAAGGATGAACATAAGACATTAGTAATGCAAACTTGTGCAGAAAATGAAAGACCATTTTTCTATGTCCAAAGTTTTTTTCTCTTTATAAAATAGAATTTTGTATCAAATATTGATTTGTTAGATGAAGTGTATTCGTTGGTGTATGTTCACAACTGATATAAATGTAATGTGATGTGTTCTTATACTATATGGAAGGGTTTACCTATCAAAAAAATGCCCATTTTATGTATTACAGTTAAGACTGTTGATTTCGTTTATACTTTTTTTGTGCTTCTTATCTTTTATTTTCCTTTTTTTTTTTTTGATTGTATAAGCAACTTTATTTTTTCGTTTTTTGGGAGTAGAACAGAGAAAAAATGGACTGCTAAAGAAAGGAAATGAATTGCCAAAGGCTTTATTATACATAACAACACGTTCAGTGATATGTGTGCATGTTACGTGTTAGTAATAAAATGAAGAAAAAGTAAAAATAGCAGGAATCAAATTGAAGAGCAAAAAAAATAATAATAAAATATTTTGGGTCGTAATCTAGTCGTAAACAAAAGGCTTTAGTGTGTTTATTTGAAATAGATAAAGAATCCTTTTTTTGCTAACATAACCTCAAGGCAATTCACCTTTTTAACAATAATCACCATTTAACGTATCATAAACACACAATTTTTCTTACATTGAAATGGATTTTACAACAAAATATATGCTAATATTTGACTCTTTTTAAGATTATCACTTTGAAAAAATACAATAATAATAAAAAAGACATTGAACATAAAATAATATTAATAAGATATCATCAATTCAAGTATGAAGGCTAAAAGTACGACAGCACACCAACGGCAAAATTTTTGATCAAACAAACACACTGGAGATAAGTTATTGGATTGCATCCCACACACACACGCACGTTTATGTACACTTACACTTACAGGCATGAAGGCACAGAAACTTATGATTTTGGCAGACCAAACAGATTGCGTTGTTTTCTTGTTATTTCAAACAAAGAACAATAGAAAGCATATTTTTTAATCGAATTGATTGTTTGTGAATTTATAATAAAATGAAAAAAAAATACCAAAACATTTTCAACTTGTCTCAAATAGCCTCCAGTCAATATTTTTTTTTAATAAATCCTGGTTATTGATTGAAAAATATTAAATTATTTAGTATTTAAAAGCTTTGCATATTGAAGACCGTATGTTGTTTTTTTTTTATTTGAAATTTGAACAAAGATAATTCCATTAAAGGTATGGTTTAAGGGCAGTTCGCATAATGTTTTTCATTAATTTTTGTTTTTTTTGTTGTAATATTTTGACTTTTTGGCCATTAATATGATAAATAGATTTAGGATCAGAAGAATGATTTTTGATATTTTTTTCGTTTAATATTTTTAATCTATTTTTTGTGTTGAAATTAAATTGATATCATATAAGTAATTAATTTTCGTTAGATTCGGACCGGATGGTAAAATTTTTTTCGTAAAATATTATTTTGCACAACTGTTGCCTTTGAAATTTTCTCTCATAAAGAAATCTCGAGGAATTGAAGTTGTTTGTGGATCTCGAGTTCACTTTCTACAAACACTTAAAAGCAGAAACACATACCATGGAAATCAACCAATAATTTCATTTTCTTATCATTTTATTTAAAAAAAAATTGAAATTTCCAATTTATTTGATATCCAATCCCTCTAATCTTAATTCAAGCTCATATCATTGAACCGTCATTATATCATTTCTTGATTCACCCTTCTTTTCTTTTCTTTTTACATTGAAAGCCAAATACAAATTACACACATCACATTCGTTCATAGAAAAATATCCTTAAAAGTAAACGGAATCCAATCTCAAGAAAAAAATTTCATGTGCGTATCAGAAAATGTCCATTCAATTCTTCACATCACAAAAGAAAGCCCATATAAATTAAATGAAGGGTTGTTCAATGTACGTGTGTGTGTGTGTGTGTGTGTGTGTGTATGTGTTATATGTAAGATATCAAAAACAAATATTAAACTAAAAAAAGGAAAAAAGGACGAGAAAAATCTAAAAGAAAATAATATTAAGCTATATATGTACATTTAAAGAGAAGGGTAACAACACGTCCTTCTATCATATAATCATATATATTTATATTTTTGTATCACTCACACAACATATTATGTATAAATGATGATGTGCTTTCCTTTTTACTTTATTTTTTATACATACACACACACATAAAATATTTCCTAAAGCAAAAGTACACAAAAAAAATTGCTGCTGACCACTTTTATATTTTTTGATAGGGTAAAACAAGGATATAAATGTAATGTGTCTGTGTATTTAATACGAGAATATGTAAAGAAAAATAAAAGGGACAATGAAATAATACTTTTTTTTTTCTTCCATAGAAGGGTGTATTTTTTTCCTCTAGTATTTGTCAGGGTAAAATAAATGAAGAGAAAAACGAAAATGTTTTTGGACATTTTATTTACAAAACTTATTATTTGGTGTTTGATATGAGACGGACTTTAGACAGCTTCATCATTATGGACATGAAAAAGAAAATATTGGAATTTTTTTTATAAGTGAGTTTCATGCAAATGTGATTTTTCAAGGAAATGAAATTTCAGATGATTTTTTATTTCAATCATCAAAGAGCCCTGTCTAACAATCCTGTTTTTTGATAAGTATAATGATATTATTATTATTATTACATGTACATTTTCTTCATAACATAATATCAATTCATCGTCCAAGCATATACACACACACACAACTAAAGGTATATCCAAACAAAAAAAAATCCAAAGTGATGGATTGAAATATAAGAACATGTTATTTGTGTTCTTTGGAGACTTTCATTGTCTTTCCTTCCTTTTTTGAAAAGATTTTCTTTCTCTTTACATTCATTTTGCTTCAATACGAACGTTGAATGGACGTTAAAAGAAAAAGTTTTTCACACATTTCATAATAAAGGTACATTAGAACCAAGGGGAATGAGATAAGATTGATTAGTGATGCTTCTTCATACATAAAACTGATAATTTGTCACTTGAAACCGATATTTCACCGAATTGGGAATGAAAAGGGAAAGTTTATTGTGTCCTTGATTAAAGTGAGAAAAATTCCCATTTAATGTTACTTGAAAATTTTCTTTGCAAATTATTGTAAATGTAGCTTTGAATTCAAGGAGCTATGAAATTGAAATTCAAAAAGGGTGATGAAATGCAAAGAAAATAAATTTAACATTTTATTACATTCACCCCCGCATGACATGTGATTCACAACCCTTAAATTTTTATGTACTGGCTCGATATTTTTCATGATTCAAGTTAAAATAAGACGAAATCAACAAATAAACTCAATACAAATCAAAATTTTATGTCATACTGTTTTCCTTACTCCTTTTATATGCCATAAAATAACAAAAAATGACGTACATAGCTGTGCTTTTACTACCATAACACATTCACTACAATGACGATGTTAACGAGTATGATACGAAATGAGAGGATACATAAAACAACAAAAAAAGTGAAAACGATTTGTTATGAACGGATTACATTTATAAAAGTTACGATTTGTATGTGTTTTGTGAATTTAATATGAAAAGCTATTATTTTACGTGGTAAACAGTAAGGTCATTAAAAGAGGTGCAAAAACTGGATCCCATGATGATTGACATGGACGAATATCAGATTTAAATTTATTTTACTCAAGGTATGACCTTATATGAAAATTTCATAATTTTACCATGAAATTTAACATAAAAAGCAAAATTGACACACATGAATCCATTTCCACGAAACAATGAAAGGGTTGTACTAGACATTTTCATTCATCTACACACATTTCAAAATTTCAGACATCTCACATGTGATAGAGAAGGAAAAACACATCCTCCACATGTAACATCACACATGAAGGGTAAAAAAATAATTCGTTTCACTTTATTTCTCCTCAAAATTTTACCCTTCATATACAATACAATACAAAATACAATGTTATCAATAGAAATGTAATTTGAATGGAACTCACAACACTTTTTTGCTTCTTCTCTTCACATATTATTAGAGGGGTTATCATTTGTGTTACATATATGTATGGGAGATGTGAGATGTGTGTGAGAGTGCTTGAAAGTAAATAAAGATGAAAAAATTTATATGTGTGGTTGGAAAGTGAGAATTTGCAACAGCAGACGCGATAAATAACCGATTGTATATAAAATTTATATGAATATATGAATATATGAATATGGAAAATTGATGAGAAATGATGGCGGATTGTTGGAAATTTTTTTTGTTTGATAAGAAGGGTGAAATGAACATAATGCGTTTAAATGAAAAGTTATGGGAGATGTGGGATCGATTACAATAATACAAAAAAATAAAAATTTAGTGCAGTTCATATTCGATTTGAAAACGAAATACCATGATAATGGTGTCGATTTTAAACACAAAGTATGATGATTGTACATGAAAATAATAATCTTAATTTTATGACTCATTTACATCAATTCAAATTAATTTATCACCATTTTTTATGACATCCCAACACACTAAATTTAACAACATTCTTGATTAACACCTTTAGTTTATTCATCTTTGTGTTAATTCCGATTCTTCTTTCCATGTAGGTCATAAAAAAAGGATTATTTAATCAAATTATTTAAATTAAACAAATAAATTATGGACTTAACATGTGTCAGCATGCATTTTGTATTAAATGAGACTTTTAAACAAATTAGATATGAATTTGTGATGCCACACCATTATAAAATTGTTGTGTTCAGGTAAAATTATGGTTAGTTCCTTGTTTTATGATGTTTTGTGTAAAGAAGTGTAGTCAATTATTAGATTAGTTTTAACGGGTTCATATAAATATTGTTGGTCAAAGGATATTAAATGAGATTAAGGTAACCAGATGTTTTTTAAATGGATATCATAACGATTTACACATCTTAGTTTACTTGCTATCGTGTGCTTAGTAACTGAATAAAAGAGCTAAAACCAGACAAAGTTGTCGTCAACTTGACATCAAGGGTAATTCAAAGACACAAGACGCTTGTCACTAAACGATATGTGGACCTAAGCCCAAAGTATGGTCACCTTATTTTAATATTTACCGTCAAATTAACGTTTCAACCAAAATATCTTAACGAGTTGTATGACAGATGTTCAATTTTAGTGAGTTTTCGTTTAAAATTCCTTTTAATAAAATTAAATTTTATTTCAATTCACCACACACACATTTAAAATGTTCTTTGGTCAGTTACACATAATTTAAGAGGTATCATTGATGTTCTTTCTATTTTCATACAAATTTTATATCCTATTTACTCGTTTTTTTTTCTTTCAATATAAAATTAAAAAAAAAGAATTAATTTAATGGATTTGTTAATTTCCTCAGGACAATAATATACCAATTTTTTATTATTAAAGCAAGAATTTCAAAGAATTCTTTTTATATTTGATTAGCATGTATTTGAATTTCAACTCAAGTTCTCAACACATTTCACAGGATCAATTCTTAGGTCACATAATATTGACAAGTCTTAAAGATTGGTCAGTAATTTAGTCGACTATTCAATTGAAAGAGCATCACCTGCTTGTCAAAATTAATTGGGAATTCTTCTTCTTATTTTTCTTATTCCTTGCAAGTAAAAGAGAAACACTTTGATGTCGGTCAATTGTTACACAAAAAAAAAAATAGTACAGTTATGTATTTTGAATAAGAATTGAATAAGTTCTATTTCCTATTGTGTATTTTATGTTCTCCTTTTTTAATTATATTTTACATATGGATCCAAGTGAGATGAAGATGAAAGAAAACCCTTACACAGACACTTTTTGAATTAATCCTCTGTCTCTTATAATCTTACAAACAAAATTTATGAATACTTTTAATTTATTTTTTTCTTTGCATTTCAATCTTAATACCTTTCTTTAATATTTTTTTTTTTTAAATGTAAAATTTGTATTTTGTTACATTTATTCCTTTTTCTATGCAATTTCAATCAATAAGAATCCTTTACATCAATTTTCAAGATAAAGTTCATGTTTGTCACAAACAGTAAAACTATTGTTCAAATTATTTAAGAAAATATTTTTATTCTGTTTATTTCTTTTTTTTTTCTTCCTGTATAATATAAAATTGAAATTGTCGCAAAATTGAGATTAAGTGTCAGGAAAAGAAGAAAAAAAGGGATAATAAAAATTAATTCACATTCATATGTGACAATCCTTTTCTTGTGGACAACAAAAATCGGCCGATCTCAAAAGAAATCGATTTATTTTAAATTGATTTGGAATCTTTGAACTTTGACAAGGATATGTAAGGAATTTTGATGATGGAAAATAAATTGAATTTTTTTGAGGATTTAATTTTTGAAAGGTCTTGAAAATGCAACACAGTTTTATTTAATTTAATTTTTTTGGTTGCTGAAGCAGCATGCGTGTGTGAAACCCAAACACATATCACATCGTGGTATCTGAGTCCGAGAAGAGCCAGATTTATGATGTTATAGGAATTCGTGATTACACTAATGTTCCTGCGGAGGTCACAGTCGTGGAAAGTGTTAACAAGGTTAAACAGAGTAAATCCATTAATCTCTATTCGTCAAAGGGCTAGAGATTTTGTGTTCAGTATCTTTAGTCGCTCATCATAGCATATATATGGAATATTGAATTTTCTAAAGATAAATCGCGTTAATCTCTATTGGATTCTTTCGCCACGTTCCATATGTGACTTGTAGTAGGGCACCAAATAACCAACCTTACTCGAGTTGTGACCTTACCAAGGCGTAGTACAGCGTTAGAATTGCATTGATGTTTTGAAGTTCCACGAATAAGCTTCAGAAGAATAATTGCCATTTTATAGTCACCTGTAAACGATTTAAAACTCAAATTAATAAAAATAAAATATCAATTTCAATTTAACCTTCATTAAAACCTCAAATAAATCATCGGCGCTTTACCACACTCCATCACTTTTTCGATACTCTTTCATGTCATATCAGCACGATTCCACTTCAAGGAAAGAAATTACAAGATGTTTGATCTCCACTTCAAAATACATGTTTTTTTTTCTTTTTGATTAATGTTAAATTTTATCTTCCTTCTTCACTTTTGACATTAATTATTTATTAAAAAAAAAAATTTAATCGAAAAAAAATTAATTAACCAACTTTTTGTCAAATTTTTGGTATAACAGAAACATTTAACTGACATCACGCAGTGCGCTAATAATTCTTTTGAATTCAATTTCAAAGTCATAAATTTTCATCAACAAGGTTTTTTTTGGAAGTCTTATCATCACTTTATTTTACCTGTTACAAGTTGATATATAATGTGTTATGCATGCCTCCTATTTTTCAATCCTCGTAATGAATTTAAAAAGACTTAAGATGCACTTTTAAAAATTTCTAAGATGAAATATAAAATTATTAATGATTATCATGATGATGAATCCTTTGCAATAATAATAATAAAAATAATGACTTTGACTTTAACATAAAATTTAACCGATGCAATTTTTTAAAAGATAAATATCATCAGGATTTTAAAATAAAAGCAAAGGCACCTGCTATATTTAACTATTTGTTACAGTTTTTGTGGATTTTTAATTTGAAAGGAAAAATTAAATTTTTATAAATCGACTCACATCACACACAAACACATTCAGTTAATTTGTATCCTTTTTGGCATCCCTTTTTTTGTACATTAATAATGATGATAAAAATAAAAATGGCAACCCTTATACATGTGTATAAAAAGACTCCATAAATTATCCACACACTTAAGAAATATAAAAGTAGAGAATAAAAGAAGAAATATCACTTTCCTAAGAATTTTGTCGGTAATTTTATTTTTTATTCCTAGGTTATTTTGACCGCATATTTACAATTTTATGCAATATTTTCCATTATTATTTTATATTTTTATATTTTTTTTCTCTCTCTCATAGAAATGCATTTAACGAATTTCTTCTAACATATGATTGCATCTCGTTTTAAATGTAATATTATGTTAAAAGAAAAATATATCTTTTATTTTTCTATTCTTTTGTTTTGCATTTTGATAGATTTCATGTTTCAAATGTGTGTGTTTCGTGTAAAAATTTTTGATATATGTTGCAAGATATCTGGTAAGAAAAAATTTGTAAAGAAATGAGGTAAATTTATTTTATCCTTTTGTTTGAACATTATAATTTTAAACGAAGGTGTTCATCGATTGGCGCCAATACAGTTGTTTGTTGATTTCAGATGAAATTATAAATATTAATTTTTTTTTATGGATGTTTTGTATTGTAATAAAAGAAAGTTTCAATTTAGTTATAAAATATTTAGATATTTTGATTAAAATATTCTTTTCTTTAGCGCTGCATGACTCGGGAGCTGTTTTGGTGGCATTTTGTATGAATTGAGGGAAATTCATTAGAAATTTTGATAGAAATGTTAATTCTGGGTGATTTTTTTTAATATGAAGTGAAATTTCACCTGAGCACATTAAAATCGAGTTTTGTTCATAATTTATTTGGAACAGTCTCATAGTGACTTGAAATCCCATGAATGAAAAACCATTCATCAAATCATAAATTTCAACATCTATTAGCGCACATCGTTAAAACAATTAATTTAACGTTCATTTAAGCAAGCATTATAAACAATTTGATAATATTTTGCCTTATTAGAAAGTAATTAATCAATTTAGGCATGAACTCAAGCATGAATTTAATAAACAAATATCATGCAACAAAAAAATGTGTAGCACACATTTAAATATGGTAACGAGACCTTTAATTATAAGACCACGACATTTTAAGTGTTTTGCTAAATATTTTGACCTTTTTATGCGTAGTTGAGCCCCTATTTGATCATTAACTGCAAGAAAATTGACCGGTTGTTTCTAATTCTAGTAATTTTCTTCGGATGATTTATTTCTGTCAAATCATTCTTTTTAATCAAGGACACACTTACACAGCCCGTATTATTTTATTGTATTTTTTCTCAATAATAATTTTTCTTTCAAAATATTTTAATATAAAATTATATTTTTTATCAATAAATTTCATCTCATTTCAATTTTTTTATTATAATCATAACCTTTTATTTTTCCTCACAAAAATATTATTAACCAAGTAAATACAGTTTTGACATGAAAAACACTTTGAAACACAGATAACGTCTAAAAGTTCAAAATATACAGTGTATAAAAGGGGTTAAATTACTTATTTGCATGCATTTCAACCATTGTCACAGTTACTGACTGCCACCATATTCAAAATATTAAAAAAAAAAAACAAATAAACTCTTTTACTGTATAATTTTTTCTACACTCTTTTTTGCTTTGTCATGCGCCATCACGATATTTTATCGCATTATTAAATCTGTAAAATGTCTGGTAGTTAACCCCTTTTATTTATTTTACTTTATGAATAATTACATCAGTTGTCGCCACACAACAATAACAACAACAATCATTATATTTATAATAACATGCCGGTGTTACCCTTTTCATGTATTAATTATGACTTGAAGACTGTCAAGTACCGTATTATTACGAAGGTACTTTTACTTTCAATGTTACGTTATTAAAAAATAAATATAGCATGGAAAAAAGGGTTGATGATGAAAATGATAAATAGTATGGTGTTTATTTCCTTTTCACTTTTATTTGTATATGAACCCTCATCAACGTTTATTGGCCTTTATATACAAACAAATTAACAATGAATTAAGAAAAGGAAAAGGGGTAAAATGTATTGAATTATTTGATTCAACTGCGCAAGGATTGTTTTTTTTTGTAATGCATTAAATTACGTTCGTAAAAAATGTAGGTACAGGTTTTTTTTGTGTGTTTACATAGATTGATCGTTTTTTATTAAGAAGTTTTTTTCTTATGATTTTTTTTCTTATAATCCTTTACTGTGTTTATTAAAAGGGGTGAAATCTTAACATTTTTTTTCTATTTGAGTTGATTTTTTCTGTAAACACGCAAGGGTTATGAATTGTTTTCTGATTAAACTGTGTAATTTTAATAATTTTCGTTTGTTTTGTACTTTTGAGAGGCCGATGGTCTTTTTTTGTAAGGTTTCATTAAATTTGGGGTCTTTGAACCTGTTTGTCATTAAAAATTTAATGCTTACTCGCATATTTGTTTCAAATGACAGTTAATTTTATTCACAGCGTAGGTCATCTGTTTGCCGTGAGAGTAAGGATATTTCAACTTGTGTCTGTCTGAAGGTTTTTATGAGATTCAACGACGCAGTTTCTCAAAATAAGCACCGCTGAAATTTATCGAAGAAACAATAGAATAATATTTGGCATATTATTCCTCTTAAATTATGATATACGAAGTGCAGAAATTCTTTGCACATGTTGATTCAGGTATGGATGTATCTGCAGTTTTTTCTTTTCAGTTGATTATAAAGTTACAAGTAATGGGCTATTAACCAATAAATTAATCAGCTATTTTACGTGAAGCCTTTCAGATAAAATATCCTTGAAATTGTGCCTTTAAAATGTAGGTTGAAGCTACCTGTAATCATTTTACTTACCCTTTACTTAGTCCCTATGCACTTTTCTGTTGGTTTTCCATTTATCACTTCAAATTGTTATTAATTCTCATTTGATGATTGAAATTTAGAGACAAATTAATATTAATACAGAAAAAACTTCTCATTGCTTACCTTTCTTCAAAATATATCTTTTTATTTCTAACTTCTAAGTACCTCGGACTTACTTTTATTGCTATGCATCATTAAAATAAACAATCATATTAAAACTGCATCAAAAACCTACATAACTTATGTTTTTCTAACGTTAATCCCTTTAAACATATGTTCGATACAATAATTTACTAAACAAAAATAAAATGATAATCACAAAACATTTTATGCGTAAAATTTTAAAATATTGTGAAAGTTTTCACTTTATTATTTTCTTTCTAAACCACTAAAATTGTTTTATATTTCATTAAATTCCTCAATAAATTAACGATTTATATTGAAATTTTTTCATCGTGTTAGGTTTATTACACCTACACATGTTATTATTTCATTTTCAAAATCATAATAAATAAATAAAAACGCTTTCTTTATCATTTGTTTTAAAATGATCATCATCATAAAAATGAATATCACCGTTCTTTAGTCGCGTGGATAATTTTTTAACGCGTTTTTGTTTTCTTTTGATATAATTTTATACGAGAAAAATAAAAAAAAAATGAAATTTAGTGTAAAACACAAATAGAGTAATAAAATGATGACGGTTTAAAATCTCGCGTGCAGGTACAAAAAATTAGAACAGATATTTATCTTTTGTATGTTCCATTTCATGAAATGGTGAAAGAATAAGAAGAAAGTGAAAGAACATGCCAATGCACCGTTAATTTTACTCGTGTCATGATTCAGGCAAAAAAGGGATCATCAAATGATATTTTTGATAAATAAATGTCAGGGATTAGAATTTTATATTAAAAATTAAAAAAATTTCATTTCTTATAAATTTTATAAGATGATTATTATTATTATCATTATAGCTTTTATGACTTCAACCTTTTTTTAATCATATCACATTAAGATATGATATGGCGCTTTCATAGACACACATAACAAACAACTGTCACTGTATTTTTTTTCATAGTAATTTTTTTTAATCGTAACGCGCACGAGATTCATATAAAAAAAGGAAATGATTAAAGTTTTAAGGCAAAAAAAAGGTATCACATATGTGAAAGTGGAATAAAAAAAACAATAAAGTGTAATTGGGATCGTCGAGCACGCGTTTAATTTTTAAATTACGATCAAAAGAAGATTTTTCAATTTTAATATCAGAATATCACAAAAAAGGACATGTGTCCTCGTGTCGTTTAAAATATCGAATCCTAATAACTGGGTGGGATTGAATTTGAAACAGTACAAAATTAAAATTTGAACCTTGTGTGGAAAAATTTTACACTCAAGTTGATAAATTACCAGTCAAGTAACGTTAAGTAGCGTTAATTAATATTAAATTCTTTTCTATTGAAATTCAGATTCAGATTCAAGTGAGTGAAGAAAAATTAGTTCCATTATTCATTGAAAGGCCGATTTCAAGTGAAAAATCAAAATACACTTAATTTTTTCTTTTAATTTTGAACTCGTGGTCTTTAAAATACGAAATATTAAATATCATCATTTTTTATCTCAAAAACACACTATTTAACAAATAAAAAACTATTTATTTACTAATTTACTTGCTCATTCACTTAGGGAGCGAATCGTCTTCATTTTTTATTTTCTATTATTATCTTCCATAAAAATTCATTGTCACTTTATTATGTAAGAAAACACACTGAGATTATGATGATGCACACACGTCTTTAATGCATTTCAATGGCACGCGACGTATCTTCGAAGGTAAAAACACACATAAGAAATTAAAATAATAATAAAAAATACAATTTCTTCCCTTTTGTTATTGTAACTATTAAAATAATACTTATTTTTGTTAACTTCTTTTTTATTTTTTAAAAGAAAACCATAACATGGATGATAAAAAATGCATGTGCACTCTTTGATTTTAAGGGCAATTACCTTCATCTGTCTTCAATTTAATTCATTGAAGTCCCCTTGAATAGATATTTTACATTGAGAATCTTTTTTTAAAGAGTGTCATCTTCTTCATTTTTTAAACAAAAATATAAAAAAATGTATTAGGGAGAAGTTTTTTTCACTAAAAAAAGTAAAAACTAACATGAGATACAAAAAAAATGAATGTTAAAAATAAGTAAGCACGTATTTAAAGTACATTGACGCGTGTTCAAGGTTTAAATTTATTAAGGTCATTTCATAACATTAAAAAAATTACTAAATATGTCTTAGTTTACTTCACATTGCATTTTTTATATTTGATTTGTTTATAGTTCTTGTGTATTTTTGACTAAAGAAGAGGGATAATGAAGGAAATTTTTTATGCATTTTAGATTTGGCTTACGTTGAAATGACAAGTTAATATGAAAGAAAATACATCTAATGTCCAATTCCAACATCATTTGTCTCTGTACGCATTTTTTTTATAGTTTAGTGTAATTTATTTTTACGGTAAGATCATGTTTTGGTTTAAGTTTGATAGGCCGATTTATAGTTTATGTGAAGAGATTAAAGTGATTACTTTCATATAATTTCAGGTTTATAGTGGGTTTTTATGGTGCAATGTAACTATTCAAGAAAAAGTACGGTGGCCAATGAGTTGAAAAAATGAAATAAGATTCACCATAATTACAGTTATCGGATTTTTACATACTGGAAAGATTTTACAGGGTTAAAAGGTAAGTCAATCTGAGACTTCACTGAGAAAATATTCGTATGCTTTGGATATATGATGATTAGAAAAGGGTAAACCCACCACAGCCACTACTACATTGGATTTTTTGTGGGGTGTCTTTTGATTTACCCTAAATTATATTCTTCTTTAACGATACTTATTTCCTTCAAGAAATCATATTTCAAATGAAGGTTCATTCCAAAGAGAACCGTTGGATTAATTTGCCCATTCAAAAAACCTCCTACTCCTGTTCTCAAATCCACTACAGAAGCAGAGAATTTGCTGAGCTCTTTCTTCTTCGGCTTGACATAGTCTACATAAATCTGTTTCACGTAGATTCATTATCTTAAGGTGTTTCTGTTGCTTGACCTGTGGTCATTCCTAGAAGCTCCTTAGTACGTGTACCAGACCATTTGGGTATAAGATTAAGTACGTCTTCAGAAAAACGATATCTTGCAGATCCCAGTACAAAGTTGATTCATCTATAAACCACTCAAATATTGCAGACTTTGCTGTTTTTAATGAAATTCCTAAGCATGGTTCTATAGTGGCATAAGTTGAAGCTGAACTTTCCCTTGCTAGTCTGTTTGCAATTTCCTTACTCTCTAATTGTATATATTTGGTGAGTCCTAAAGCACTATTTTTTACTTAACCGAGCCCTTTTTATTGAGAGGAATTTCTAAAAATTCTGAAAAGTAAAAAAAATATTGAATTAATGAGAAAAATTTTACATTTCACATGGTCACCTTACCACCCATAAAATCAGATTTTACTTTTTATGTATATTTTTGTGATTAATTGTCTTGGATTTGTTTTTGATATGTTTAAACGCTTTATTCTCCAAAGACACTGTCAACCAATAATACAGGAGCAGTATCAGCTCATTTAAAAAGAAAAATTACTTGCACAATTCAAATAATATCCAAAATAAACAATATAAGCCCCATAAACTAAACATTATTCTTCATTTTAGTTGATTTTTTACTACCATTTGTTTTTTTTTTGCAATCCATATAATAAAACATAAAAAAATGATTAATTCATTTCAAAACAATTTCAGATTAAGATTTGATTTGATTTGATAAGGTATTGCTTTATGATAAATGTTTCACAAAATTTGTTATACTTTTATGTGGTCAATAGAATGTATTGACACAAATCATTACTTCTTTCTTATTAAATTTACTTCAATAACTTTTGCTTAACATTCATGCTGTGTTCAAGTCCTTTGTAATAATTTGCAACAAAATCATTATTCATCATTTCTCAAGAGTATGTAAATGACAAATGAGTGATGAATTTAAAAATAAAAAGTTATAATTTTTTTAAACACTTAATTGCTCTAAATGTGGTATGAAAATTACAAAATAAATTCAAAATTGTAACAACTGTAAAAGTTACAAAAAAACTGCATTAAAAAGATGCAAATATGACAAGGGGTCATTCTAATTTTTCTTTTTGTATCAAATTCTTGTAAAACATTTTTTTTCCTTTTACTTTGGTAGAATGGCGCGCTGCATGGACCCTAATCAAATATGCACTCACCATTGTTCTGTAAATTTTATGAATTATAATTCATTTTTTTTTACTTGTATTACATATTTATAGATTTTTTATTTAAATCTTTTGTTCAATGTAGAGTAGAGTAAAAATATTTTTGAATAACAATTTTTTTTGTGTGGTATAAAAATGCATTACGAAATCATTAAATTATCAATGAATGACGAAAAAGCATATTAAAAATTTCGCGGGTAAATTCAACGCAATTTTTCTAACTGTATTAATTTTCATTTAAAATAATGAAAAAAAATTACTAAAAATTTCATTTAAATTTTTTAAACGTGTCTAGATCAAAACCTTGCTTCTTCCTGTTATTAATCTATTAATTTTTGCTATTTTGATCCTTGACTTCGTATTAAATTTCTTTTATCCTTTCAATTTTTTTTAATAAATAAAAGAAAAATGAACAATATGGTTAATATGCCAAAGTTATTTCCTACTCCTTTTCAATTTTTTTTTGATCTCCCTTTCAATATTTTTTTAATCATAAATGTCTTAAAAATTGATAAAAAAAAGGGATAATCTTAAAAAATGCACCACACATTTCACATTAAAAGAGTGAAAGGTAAGATAAAAAGGGCAAAAACTAAGAATAAATGTTAAAGTTTAAAGAAAAAATTAATCATCAATGAAATATTTAAGTGCATTTTAATAATGATATCTTTCTTTATTTTCAGGTCACAGGTACGGATACTTACCGATATACTAACACGAAAAATTAACTTCTATACTTTAGAAGGCTTCATTATCAATAACCAATTACAGGTTGAGTACTTCCATTAAGTAACTTTGTTACAAATCCGCATCTAAAAAGGCTCATTTTTGATTAAATTTAACCAGGATACCAAGCAATGTTTTGATGTTTTTTTATAGACAAAATTGATTGAAAGATATAATAAAAAAAATTGACGAGTTATGAAATCAAAATTAAAAAGATTTCTTCCTCTTTGATCAAAAAGAGCACAATAATACAAAAGAAATAAAAGGATAATTTTTTGCGATTTCTTTAAAAAATCTAATAAAATACCAAACGAACCAGTAATAATGCATTAATAACAATCAACATCGAATCCTAATCTAATCTAATACTTTTACTTTTTTCATTTATTATTTATTTCATCAACAACAACAACCATCATTATTATTATTATCCTTGCTTGATTACTATTGTAGATATTTGAAAAATATTTGGACCTCCTGTTTCCGTTTTTAAATTTTTGTTTTCTTTTCATTTCTTATAAAACTTTTGATTTTTATTTTACGTAGAATTTCAATCAAAATCAAGGAAATACAATAAAAGAAGTAAAAAAAAAGGATAAAAATTAAATAATTGAAGGCAAACAATCCGTTCTATTAGAAGGATTTTTTGATTAATTTGATCAACCCTCTTCAAAAATCTTGACTTTTTGTCGACGAACTAAAAAAACGTGAATATAATAGAAAATGCCTGCCTAAAAGGAAGGCATTACGCTATATTTACGCAATTATAGGATTATATAACGTAATTATCTATCTAATACATATAAGATATAAAAGAATGTAATTAGTTCAAACAATGATATGACGACATCTTATTAAATCAACACACAGCAGTTGTTAGTTTCCATAATTTCACTTTCATATACAAACAAATTATGTAAAAACCGCCACACATTTGACATTATCAAAATATCAAATTACAACAAAAAAAACTAAATGCATTTAGAATAATATGCGAGTATATTAACAGCATGATCTCGTTTTAAGAGTTTGTTTTATTGTTCAAATCAAAATATTATTGTTGATAATTGCTTGGCATACAACGATTAATTATTAGCAGGAAGTTAATTGAGTTCTGTTTATTTTGCAAAAAAAAATAACGAATAATGAAATGAGCATAATAAAAATCATTCCATTAAACAAAGTTCAATTTCAACAAAACCCATCACATTATTTTGAGATAGTTCAATTTTTTTAACTGATCTTGTAAAATTGATAGAGGTCTGTAAGTAACATTAAAAAACCTCACATTTCATTTCAATAAATAAATCACATATTTTTTTTACGTCCTATCCATTTACATTTTACAAATTTACGTAAAAAAAAACTTGACATGTTAAAAATTAAATATATTATTTTTGGTTAAAAAAATTTTTTTTTTCTTTAAATTGAAATTATATTTTAGTTCCTTATTCCTGGATGTTTTGTGTTGTTACAACACCAGATTTAACACAAAAAACGGCAATAGAGAGCGCAGCTTCAAAAAAAAAAGTTGAAATACAACATCTGTCATGTAACCTTTGCTCTTCTGCATACACCATACACACATGTGTAATATGAATGCATGAATATAAATGCATCATTGCCAATGCATTTTAAACAAAAAATTAAGACTGTTTTACTGGATTTTTCCTCCTTTTTATGTAGTTTTTTCTGTTTTGTTGTTGAATTGAATTCAATTCTGTATCTAAAAAGTATTATTATTATGTTATAAAACGAGAGAAACATAAAAAAAATTAAGTTGGTTGTGTGTTGTTTGAAATTTAATGAATATCCCTCATTTTACATCATAGTTATGCAGTTTAAATTTAACTTGATTTGAAATGTTACGTAAACGAACGTTTAAATTAAAAGTGGTGCAATTGCAGTTGAATTTACAGTGATCCTTCAATGAATCAGTTACATGTTAAAATGACTGAATGTCATAAATTAATTACACGCCTTGTCGATCATAATCATTGAGAAAAAGGCTCATATCTTTCAACAAGAGCGAGGCTTCAACCAAGGATGGATTGAGGTTTTAATCCAAGTAGCCCCGTCTCAGACTTAGGTTCTATGGTCCGGTTGTATGGATTAAATTTTTAATCTAGTAACGTTTAAATCTAAAAAAGTAATATTGATCCTCTTGGTTCACAATAACACGAATAATTTACTAAAATTAATCATTCCAACACCTTTTTCACAGTAACCAGTTCCACATATTACATAGTTAAGTCCTATTATCGCACACAAACAATCTCAATTATTGAGGCGGGAAAATGTTAAATTATATTGCCATTTTCTAGTCTTTTATTACAGCTTTTATATTAACTGGCTAATCAAAAGCATGACACCATCATTTTTTAAGCCTTAAATTAGCCTTTTATTCTGTGTAAAGGTACAATAAATTATTCATTTAATTCAGAATAGGCTTGACTCTTTATTTTTTATTCTCACATTTCCTTTACTGATTTTATATGGACTTTTGGTAAGTGACTTTTTATTTTGACTTTTACAGTACAAAATTAAAAGAAGTAAATTATTGTAATAATTCTCTTCAAATAATTCGCCTTTTTTTCAAACTGTTTATTATTGCGTGCTATTTAAACATTATATTAACGTTTTACTATTATTAGGCTTCATGACTTATATGGGTGCTTACTTTTAACATGATATGGATATGAATAAAAAAAAGTGTGTATAACGGAACTATTGATTCTAGTATTGTGATATTACTATTTTCATATGAAAAATAACGTTTATTATACAATTTTCTGTATATTATCTTTTGTATATTGTTCTTGTTACCCCTGCCGTTAAACGAGTTTAAGTAGTTTTAATGGCTAGTAATTTTTTATTATGATCATACATGCTCTCCGGTTGTATGTTGTTCACTTTTATTTTTGGTGTAAATGTCATGTATGACGATGTCGTCGTCGTCAACGAGCCAAAGAAAAACATTCATGCCAAAAAGGTAAAATGACATATCAAGAGAATGTAACTCTAAAAATTTATTGAAGGCTCATGGTGAAAGCGTGCTCATACTTTAAATAGAGCTGTTTTAGTTTAACTATTGTTTGCCATAAACTTTTATGTTCCATTTTTTTTCTTTTGTTTTAAGACATAAAATATACACATATATATGTACACATAAAAGTAAAAATGTATTAAAGTTAACATGTAATTGTTCACATGTATACACATTACAAGGAGTCAGGTAAGAAATGGTACAACAATAATATTACAATATAATTGAAAGGCTTGTCGTGCCAAAATAAATTTCCTGCGTTACACATTATTTTGTATTTTATAGTTAGCTTTTCTTTTTTCTTGCCTTTTATATTAATATTCATTTCAAGCAGAAAGTTTATGATTTTTTTATGATTGTTAACACCATGAAATGAATTCAATTAGATCTTTACCAGATTTTGTACCACCAATTCAAAAAGTGAACTAAAAATGTGTATGAAAGTAAAAAATTTCAAAGTCGGTATTAATTAAAATTAAGAAAAAAACTTCAAAGAAGGACACCAATAAAAAAGAAAGTAATACGACTCTTTTCTCTCAAAATTATTAACACTTTCATTTGTTTTATAATTTATAGGGTTTTTTTCCCATTTTTAATGCTTTTTTCATCAAAAAAAAATGAATGTGTTCCGTTCCAGTTAATAATAAAGGATGAATATAAACGTAATCATCATATGCGCTTAATTTTAAAATTAAAATAAAGTAAAAGTGCCGAAATTAATTAATGACAGGATACTTGAGCATATTAATATTGTCAAGTTTTTGTCTCAATGTGAGGGTGACTTTAAAAGAGAAATTGAATGAAACGCCATCGCATATCATGTCTTCGGTTAACTGTGAAAAATTAAGCTCAGATACTCACATCGTCATTCGCTAGAAGATTTGTAAGTCTAGGAGTGTTCGAGGCGAAAAGAAAGTTGATTAGTTTGATTAAAAATAGATCAAAAAGTGCCAAAAAATGAGCAGTGCTGATACACAGTTTTCAAAATTCTTTTTTTTATTGCCGTGGAACTTTATTCTAAGGCCTGGAACAATTAAAAAACTGTAAGTGTGATTTCTTGTATTAGTTATTGGCCATAACATTTTTTATTGAAGCGTTAATTGTTTTTTTTTACGATTCATTAAATGAATGGCCACTAAAGTGACGATTTTAATACATTTTTACTGTTCCAATAAACTTTGAGTATAAAATCTGTGCTTCAGTGAAATTCCAAGGAAATTTCCATTCAAGCTCCTTACAATATCCATTTTCTTAAAAAAAATTCCATTAAAACTTCAACTGGTCCCATATGAGCCGTAACTAATTCAATATAATCAGATCTGTTGACGGACGTTTGTAAATTGATTAAATTTCACCCTCTCATTCTTCAAAACATCACTTTTATGTACTTTAAAACCCTTCTTTATGTAAAACCTTAAAATTACATATCAGGCACATGTGTGCAAAATTATATAAATATATAAGATAATTCAGATCCACCCTCTCTTATTCATGATTGCATTAAAAAAAACGTAATGAAGGGGTTGCTTTAGATAATGCCTCTAAAAATAACATATCAGAAATTAACAGAAAAATGTTAAAAAATCATGCGTGATACTCAATTTTTTTGCTTAAAAATACCCTAAAAAATATCTCTTTTTTTCTCGTTTTATTAAAAATTGTATATCTCAAATCCACCCTTCTCATGTTATAATTTTCATTTTTGTTATATGTGTTGTGAAGTACTCTTATGTATGTGACGACGCAAACAAAACAAAAATTTAAGAGGAATAAAGCCTTACAAACAATGCACAAAACTTTTAACAACAACAACAAAAAAAGAAATAATATAAACTTTTTTCCCCTTTGATTAATTTGAAATAGACACATAATATTTTTACAAAAATTTGGAAATATTACGTCGATATCAGTATGCAGTACAATCATAATAAAAATAATAATAACAGTCTTCGGATTCCCTCTTATTTAATTTTATTTCATGATTATTATGATGCCATCAAATGGGTGAGCTGTAACTTGCAATACTTTTTTTTCACTATATTTATTGAACGAGTTACAGTCAAAGCTATTATTATTATTTTTATTTTCCTACACAAAAACCCTCTCATTTTAATCGAGTGATTCATCTGCTATAGTTCCATGTCCATGTCTGATCAAATTACTCAATACAATTCACGCGGGAACTTGTCCAAATAGTAGTAAAATCTGAAAAAAATGCAATACCCAAATGGATTACCGATTTACTATAAATCGAACATTTTTTGTCGATTTTTGCACAAATTGCATTGATTATTCTCTTTTTACTTTTTTTAGTTTTATACATGTTGATGAGGATAATTTTGCACACTCTACTGATAATGATGTGTAGACGAATTGCAGTGTGGTTATTTGTGGATATAATTTTTTTGAGTGAGGGGTTGATTTATTGAATGATGTGATAATTTATATTCCATGAAATTTTGAATTATTGCTAAATTATCGTAATTTGATAATTTTTTTGTACATCTTAACGATCATGACATCTCTACAAAAGAATATGTGGCCTAGGATATGATAAAGAAAAATTAACTTAGTACAAAAACGCATTGAACTGAACTCAGAGATCTGGATTCTATATAAAACAAATCTCTTATGGTAATTAGTCGTAAGCTCTACAATATTTTCACTTTTTACAACGGCGGTTTCACTAAAATTTTTAAAATATGATTTCTGATGAATGAGAAGCTTTTCACTGAAAAATATATTAAAAAAAATACTTTGGAGTCATTGAAAAAACACACATAAATTATTTAAATCAGTTTATTGATATCCACCCAATTTAAGAGACCTTTGCTAATTTGACCAAATAGAATCCTCGAATTTTATCAAAATTTTACAAAAACCAAATAGAAATCTTCACATTTGACTTTTATCTTAATAAAGGTTAAAATGTCGACGAAAAAGGCGGCCATGTTTTAGATAGTAACATCGCTAGACCAAACCTGTAACGCTACGACAGCGTCTTCCATTTGCTGACATTTTTCTTGAATATTTGCCTTCAACTAGGCAAAGATACATTACGTGAAAGATACATTAAATTTAATTTAAAAAATAAAAATTTTAATATTTTTCTTACCATCTTGAAGTCTTCTCTGTGTATGACCTCGGTGACAGTCCATCACTATTTCGAAAAACCCAGTTTTCACTTTTTAAAATTCTGTTCACTTAAAAATATGAATCATGATTATTAACAATCGAATGACAAAAACTACACGTTTCAATCGAGTATTGAAAAGACCTTCCAAAACCAAACAAATTAGAAACAAATAACATAAATTTCCAATTAAATCAACCCCTTAAATTTTGACTCATATTTCATAGAAACAATAGAAATTCTTGATAAAATATGACAAATAACTGTTTTGTTCATCAGAAATTGAATTTTTAAAATAATTCTGAACCAAATACTAAAATTTCATTTAACCACAACCATAGAATGATGTGTAGGATAACATTAGGCCAAGGTCATCGAGCGTTCGATATGCTGAACACCTTTGCAATAATACAAATTCTAATTCAAATTCTATAAATTTCCAGTAATTTTAAACTAAATTCAATATTTAACTAAAAATAATAATCAAACTCTTGTTAGTCATTTCACAACAAAACACATATTAAATTTAGACAAAGAACCAATTCAAACGAAAATATAAATAAATACTGACAAATGGTCAATATACACAAATATTTTTAGTTTAACCCTATCAATTACCCTTTAATTTTGTTTTATTTTTCTTTTCTCTAAATTAAGTGGTTGTTTTTATTTTGAAAGCTATTTTGATGGACACACATAATAAATTATCATATTTCATTCTCTTTAAAAGAAAAAAATAATATTTTTGATTAATGATTTTGTGGTTGTTGTCCTTTTTTTTATTTCATTTCATTTTACTTCATTTCAGAATCATGTGAAATTTTTTTAAAGGATCATTTAACTCAAATTTCATTACATATGATATTGAAAAGGGTAAAGGACTGGTAAAGAACGTGATATGTTATGAGAAAATGTTTTGAAAGGACTTTTTTTATTACCAAAAAATATACAAATCATCTTAAATCAATATGAACTTGATGGTTAAAAAAATATCGGTACAAGTGTTTCTGCGACACTTAAGTTGATTTGATTTTTAAAGGAAAAAAAATATTTCACACACTTTTTTTAACCCAGATTTGTTTTGAATTCAAAAATTTGAAGATAATAAAAAGGATAACATTTTCCTAGAAGTGTAAAAATATAGGATTTAATTACTTCCTACAACAAGTGACGGTTTAATGAAGGAAATAATCCATGAGAAATTTTTTTCTAACCCAAATAAATTCAAAACTGAGATCAAAAATTGCAAAAGTGGAGTTTTTTTGGTTAAAAATTGTTGAAAATACGAAAAAATTACATTTTGACTGAAGATCAACTGTTTTTTGAGCAAATAGTTAAACAGATGTCATGTCAGGAAATCTGCATTTTCGTTTTAAAATATTAAAATTATGAACTTTATGTCACATATATGTTTACTTCCTGACTTCTTCTGTTCAAATTAAATTAAATATTACACATGTTTCGTTCAAAATTCAACAGTGGTTGTCATTTGAATATGAAACAAGTAATTAAATCATGTCTTGTGCATCTTGGCATTACATTTTAAAGGAAGACAAATATTTTACCAGTAGTCATTTTTAAATTTTTTTTTAAATTGAGGCAGGTTTTTTGTTTCATAAAACTTCATAAACGAGAGCACCTGCTTTTTCACTGAACAAATGTTTGCAATTGTGTGTCGTCTCTTCACTCTACACTTCACGTCGCCTCATTTTATGACAGAAATAAGTTTTTTCAAGAAGATTATTGCATAAATAATGGTATCAGACACTATTTGTTTACAAAACATCTACGGCATCATCCTTTGTAATCTGTGATACTTATAACACGCCTATGTCATGTCATGTCTTTTAACAATTTTATTTACTGATACAAAACTCTGATTATATGCAAAATTTTCATACAAATGTAAATGTTTGAAAAAAATAAAATATATATATAACACCTTACAAATGTTAAATAGGTCTGATTATTACCTTAGTATTATTATTTAAGAGTTGAATACAAACTAATCTGTAAAAATTATCACTCTTTCGGTATTCGGTGACCACAACATTTTGAGATTAGATACAAAAAATAAATAGAATAACAATAACCTGCAAATATTTACCAAACATTCAAATAATGCTTTGTTGTGTAAAAAAAATGTATGCATAATAAGGAGATTATTTTAAAAATGAAATCTTTACCTCTTTTGTTGGTTGTGTAAAGAGAGAAAAAATTTAAAATTGATAGGAATAATTGATAAAAAGATGAGTGTGTAAATATTTGAACAGAATGAAACTAGATTTTTTTTTTAACAGTGCTTTTGAATTCAATCCACCTCATTTGTGCATTCAAATCCTTGAATTCGTCCATCGAATCAGTTTTTACTCATACAATGATGAATTTTTTTGCTCTGTGACCCCAAAATTCCCCAAAAAAATCGTTAAACTGCCAATTTTCAATTAATTTTCAACCCATTTCTTAAAAACTACTCATTCCATAGCCCATTCACATAAAAAATGATTAAATCCACTATAAAAAAAGTAAAAAAAAAAACAAACAAATCAGTATTTAATCTTTTTCCACACCGCCACCCTCAATCAAAATACAAACCAAATGATTACACATAAATATAAAATTAATACAATAAACACGAATCCTAATGGAAATAATCTTTTCAATCTTTAACTCCTTCAATAAAATGTTTAGAGAAAAAAACTAACAACAATAAACACAGTTATAAGAAAAAAACTAAACAATAGTCATAAAAAATTTTATAGTGCTTTTTTATTCTTCTTTTTTCCTTCAATGCATCACGTTAAACGTTCAATGATGATGATGATGATGATTAAATTGTTTGATATTTTTATTTAACCTATTATTCCATTTAACACAATCAGCTTTTTTACACCCCTTTTATCCTTAGACATCTAATCAATCCGCTATAAAAAAAAAATTGAGTAAGCATGTTTTCTTTTTAATTTTTTATATGTTGCTTTAAATTTGAACAATAATCGTAAAAAATAAAATCAGATCATTTTATTTAACAACATACGGTTTATAATAAAAAAACGAACTAAGACCTTGAGTTAAAAAAAAATTTCATCCCTTCTTCTCTGGTTGATTGCGTATCACCTTTAATAATAATAATAATAATGTGATCTTACAACATTATTACCTCTTTTTTTCATATGAACATTCTTAGATTGTGATGTTAAAAGGTGAAATAATGCGCGTGTGTGTATAAAAAAGTAAGATAAATATTTAAGAAAAAGGGATAAAAAGGATCATCAATGTAATAAAAAATAAAACGTGTGTTCCATTGAACGTATACCATCAAATGAGACGTGTGCCGTGAAAAATCATGAATCATGATGTAATCACTGTAATAAAATTACATGTAAAAATAAAACGGTTTTTTGGTGTAATTTTTTTCATATTTCAATGAGATAACGATGAAGATATTTACTCATTTAAGCGTTATTAATCGGTTGTCATCATTTTTAAAAGAAAAATTCAATTCAAGGACACTAAATATGAAATTTGGTCACATTTTCACTTCAAAGAGTTCACCGTAAAAATTCACCGACTCATGATCGGTCTCATTTTTTTTTGATCTATATAAAAAAATTATTCCACACACCCATAAAAACAAATCCCTTTCATCATCATGAATAAATGACAATAAAACTAAAATAAAAAAATAATGAAAAAGAATTTGTTCCGAAAGGAGTAAATCACAGTAAAGATTTTGTTTTTGTCGGAAATTGGGACGAATTATGTGATTAACTATAAAAAAATTCAAAGAATAACATGCATAATCCTTCTTTTTGGTTATCAGATTCAAAAACTATTGTCAAACAAAAAAAAGTATAAATAAAAATAAATACAAACTTTTTATTGTCATTTCATTCTCATTTAAGGTGAAATTAGTTAGGTGTGACACAAAAAAAAAATTTACAATATGAATTAATTTGAATGAAAATTAGATCAAAGGGTATCGAAACGTGATTTGAATTGTTATTTATGAATATTTCTCGCATGATTTTCTGGTCTAATTTCGATTTCAATGTCCTTGCCTTTCAAATGACGTTGAATTTAAAAAAACATCAGATAAAAATCGTGAAAAATTCTAAAAGTAGCCCAATTTAAGATAGAGCTAAAATCAGATGTCTTTGAACCTTACTATAAATGATAAATAGTAAAGTTTTTTTTTTACATTTTCTTCAAAATTTATTAACTTGAAACAATTTTTTGGTATTTTAGTCAAATATTTATCCAAAAATTCCTTTCATTTAATGATAAAAATAACAACAAACACACATCACATAACAGAAAAAAAGGATATCAAACTGTCATATATACATAAGATAAATTAGGTATGAAAATGATTAATATTTTGATGGAATTCATATGCATGTCGCGACTTTCAGTCTATTTCATTCAAATTCAAGGAGATTAATTTAAATTTAACATGTTGAATTTCATCCTCATCTCCTAGCAGATGTCTTTGTATTTTGTTAAAATAATTAATTTTCTAATCCATCATAGCCCAAAAATATAGAAATTCGTTGATTTGAACCTCAATTTTGAAAGGGGACACATGATTATCGATTTAATTTTAAATTGTTTCAAATTTTTTGAATTCAAATTAAAATGTGATAAAATTTAATTTTCAATTTCTATCGAAATTTCATAGAAATGAATTTCATTTTCATTTGCCACCTGACACAAAACAATGACCTAGCTCTTTTATTTTACTAAGCTATGTAAAAGTGAACAATAACCATACTGTTCGGCCAAAAATTAATGAGTTTTTATGGTTTATTGTTAAATATTGAGAAGAAAAATAATAATGATAATAATAGAAAAGGGTTACAATGAAATATTGAATCTATTATCCTTTTTCTGGTCCTTTATGAGTTGTAAAAGGATACTAAAAAGCAATTACTTGCATTTCATTTATTTACTGAAACATAAAACGTAAGCATGCGTGCGTGAGGCCTTTTAAATTGCCTATTTGAAGGATACCAGACACAAAAAAAAAAATAATATAATGAATTGAAACCCTTTTTCACCCACACAAAATTGCCATTTTTTCATGGTACATTACAGCACACAGCACAGTTAACAAAGAAATGTAAAGCAAATGTCTCATGCATGCTGTGTCTTATTTCGTTTTCTTCTTCTTAGAATTTAATGTTATAAGTTCATAACATCCAGCAAAAGGGTTCCTGCTGTTCCATCATGATGAGGCATGTAATATAATTTATTTGGAATTAGGGTATGAGATAATATATATTCAGCATAGAATCCATTAAATTGCAACCCTTTTTTATTTTTTTTATTCATGGTGTTTCATATTAATTTCACGAGAACCATAAATAAAGGGGTTAAATTCGCATTAAATTGGCTGCCATTCTGGTTTTTAAGACGGTGATAACATTTGATTGGTTGAAGATTCATATTGAAGTGCAATTTACATCCCACACAAGATGTTGAACATGATTTATATGGATGATACTTGGAAATTTGATTCTCATTGAACACGAACAACAAAACATTAGACATTTTTTTTATTTTAAATGTGTCTGCAACATCATTAATAAAATTAAATTTATGACTTGCTTCTCTTTTTTTACAGAAAAATATTATTTTTTTTAACTCCTTTACTTTTCATTTTATTTTTTTTTCAACTCAATCCTCAATTCTTCTTGTTAATTATGCACTTGACTACACATGAGAAAATACATAATTCAATTTTTGACATCTCATTAATTGAGTTTTTTGTTGTAAATTTTACAAACAAGAAAAAAAAGGATAAAAATAAATAATTTTTTGTTTCACAAACAAAATTTTAAGTATGTTTTGTCTAACTTTGTAATTGAATTTAAAAGAATAACGTTAAATAATGGGAATTTACTCATGATTACATAAAATTTAATAAGATTTGAAGAAATTGAATGCAATGCAACAATAAAGAGAAAATAATACCTTTGGCGTCTCGTGTCCTGGGAGGATTCTGTATTCATTTGAGAAAAATTGTTCAACAATCAATTTTTTTTTCTTCTTTATGATCACACGATGGTATTTTAAAACTGCAATGACCACCAATAACTGAAGATTCTTGTTACCAATAAGAAATTTGGACGACATGAAAAGTCATTTAAAATTCAATGCTGCGATTTCTTAATGAAGTTTTTTCCCTTTGTGACCTGATCTTGCATTAGAGAGACCAAGGGTGTAAAAATGAAATTGGTCCTTTAAAAATCACGAATAAGGGTGATTCCGCATTTTTTATACCAAATTGATAAGAATTCGTTTTTTTTTGCTAAAAGAAACGCCTTTTAAGTCATTAACTCATGTAATTTACTCCAAATGGTTTATTTGATTTAGTTGTTGATACTTGATCATATCGTTTTCTAGATGTCATTCAAGATGTTTTATATCATGTGATGTTTTTTTTTATTTTTTTTAAATAAAACCATAGAACTAAAAAATGATAAAATTATACGTCAATATGTTGCTTTTGATGAGTGTAATCATCATCATCAGGCATTTTTTTTATTATTTTTCATCTCAAAAGGATGTGACAAATCAATGCAAAAATACACACACACATATTGGACATTTGCAACTTATCATTAGTTGATGGACATTAGGCATTCACTTCAAATGATTAATCACTCACTATTAAGAGACGTCACACAAATTTCATGTTATTTTTGATAACAATCAGGTTGTTTGTCAGCAAATAAAGATTTTTTTACTAAAAAAAAATGCGTTATCATTTAAGGAAAATCACTGAATGATAAAAAAAATTGTAAGGTAATCATGTATATAAGTAAGATTTGTTTCCTTGAATGATGATGATAAAAGTCTGTTTTTTATTAGCTTTGACTTAATTTTTTTGAACATCTTTGTAACATTAAAAGAAAAAGGATGTTTTTTTCACTTCACTTTCACCAAAACAACTTTCCTTTTCAAAGCATCAAAATCAGAGGAAAAACTTGAAAGAAAATTCAAAATCCTCTTGAATTTAAGATATGCCCACTCTTAATGTTTCAATGAATAGCACACGAGACAAGAGGATTTATTTTAAATAAATAAAACATCATTTTTCCCCCTTAACTTCCTTAAAAGTAAAAAAAAAGTTTTTTTTTTGAGATGTTTTCCAAAACAGAAGTAAATAAATAAGAAAAGCATCGTAATATATGATGGGTATTTTTAACTTTTCTGTTTATAATTTTTTTTATCTTCCTTTTTTCATTTCATTTTATATATTCATAAACAAAATAAACACAAGACGTATATAAAAAATATGACACAAACAATGAATGTTCTCCTAAGAAACGGACACACACACACACGCTTCGCTGAGTATTATTAATAAAATACAGTCCAGTTAAAATAAGGTTGACCACAAAAATGTAGGTAGCAATGATATAATTTTGAATGAGATATCAGAGTTATAAAAAAAATAAACTTTTAAAATTGAATTATGCATTAGAATAACTTTTTATTCCCGTTTCTACCGTTTTAAAATAAAAAAGAAGACACAACCCTCTTTTTTATAACGATAATTTTACTCTTTTATTTAGTATTATTCAAGATTTTATAAGTAACAACATACATGGACGTTATACATAAATATAAAAACACATGTGATGTGCTACAGAAGACCATTATAATTCCCCTTGATGATTCAATTTTTTTATGTAAAAAAAAACACACACATAAAAATAAGTAACTGTAACCCCAAAAAGTAAGAAAAGTAAAAAGTATGCTAATGTTTTTTAAATAAAAAATGAGTTTTGGTTTTAACTCCATACTGAAATACGGTGACCATTTTCAATGTTCGATGTTAACACTTAGCACGAGTCACCAATGATCATTAAAAATCTGAACAATCATTTTTTATTTACAGCTTTCGTTTTCTGTTAAAGAAAATCATAACAGCTGGATTATTTTATTTAAAATAATATAAAAAACACACAACCCAAGACAAAAAGTAACGCATCGCTCGTGTCTTTGTGTATCATCCTTCTTAACCGTATTTGCTTTTCGATGGAGATGAAGAAATACGATTTAAAGGACGGTTTGTTTATTCAACAGATGAATTTTTGTATTCCTTGAAGTCAACAAATGATGTTCTTCGTTCTGACATCGATGTGCTCAAACTGAAATTTGATTCGCTCTTACTCGAGATGAGTGACGCTCCATCCACATACAAGAATGAACAAGTTTCTTCCGTTACGGCTGCCAAGGAGGCATTACATTTTGACATTGAATCAATGAAGGATTATGTGGACTGTATCGACAGAGTTCTGTAGTATCAAGACTTCTGATGATAATTCAGTGACGACTGCTGAGTCCCTTGATTTGTCACTTGATGATTCTACATCTTCGTTTGTCACAGTCGATGAGCTCAGTGCTGTCGATATCACACATAATGAGGATTAAAGTGATGTTGTCAATGACATTCCTCTTTTGAATGACTCGAAATCTGTCATGGAACATGATGATTATCAATGAGTATACTTTGCGTCTGCTGATCTTCATTTTCCACTGAATCGACTGAAAAATTTTCTCTGGAATTTTGGCGCTGATCATGTTAAGACTAATCGGTTGTCAAACAATCGTGATGTGACATATCTGTCATTCAAATGTGCCATTCGTTGTAAAAGTCAAAGAGTCGAAGGTAACCCCCATTGCCTTAGCTTGTCAGATATCACTGACTCAATGCACTTTCATTATGAGAGCTTATGGTTACAGTTTCTCATTCTTTATTCTAAAAGAAAAAAACATTAATATTTTATCATCAAAAACACACAACGGATATTATTATTTTTATATTATTATAGACTTCTTAAAAAACAGTAACCCGAGTACCGTATAAAATGTCGATCGTACTCTCACTTTTTTTTATTATAATTTTCAATGATTTTTTTACTCTTTTGCGTTCGTTTGAACTGATTTCCTTCAATAAGAAATCTTAAACATGAATTGAATTCTTAGTATGAATTCAGATTTTATTTAAACGTTTATTCAAAAAAAAACTGTGATTTTACTTTTCTTTTATAAAAAAATAAAACAAAATGATAATCTTTTTATATTTGACTCTTCTTACGTTATTGGTTGGTTAGATTAACATATAATATGTATAAATAAAATCCAGTCATATAAAAGTACATGCATTGCGGGTGGAGTTGTACATAAAATATTAATACGGTTGTTTGATTTTTATTCTCTGCTTCTTTTTTTATCACACACACATCATGACATATGAAAAAAAAACATAATAGAATTTACATAAAAAAAGACAAAATGAACGGTTTATTTTCGTACATTAAAAAAAGAAGGTAAACTTTGAAATGTTTCATAAAAACCATGTGCGTTTTTTTACAAAAGAAATGTATAAAAAATTCTAATAATAGTTAATTTTATGTTACATAAAATTCGTTTTCCGCAATTTAATGGAAGTAAGTATAAAAAAAAAACATCAAAATATTTTGACATTTTACAGGTTTTTTGTTTTAAAATACCTTACAACCAATTACATCGATAACCTAAATTTTATTTGTCTTCCTGTATTTAGTCGAGTCAATGAGTTTTACCTGTGACAAAAAAAGGTGCCAGCACACGCAAAGGAACTTCTAATAATTTGAAATCATAAATTAATTGCAAAAG
Source organism: Culicoides sonorensis (assembly GCA_900002565.1). Lineage (NCBI taxonomy): Eukaryota > Metazoa > Arthropoda > Insecta > Diptera > Ceratopogonidae > Culicoides > Culicoides sonorensis. The sequence goes on from LN483382.1 coordinate 463,991, forward strand.
GTCATGCTAGAAATAAATGCCAGGAAATGTTAGCAATTAATATGACAATTGAATTTGGTTTTTTATATCGGCATATCTAAAGGTCGATTCATTAATAAAAGTTAGGCCTATTTTTTTTTTTGTCATTTGGTCATTTTTGAATGAAAATCTATTAATAAAGTGAAATTATGAGCTCATCTTCGATTAAATTTTAATGTTAATGGTTAATGTTAATTTGGCCTTTTCTTTAAGTGTCTTTTCTAAGGGTCAATTCATGGCTTGAGTGAAATTTACCTTCATCGTCCTTTAAATCACTGTATTACTAAAAATTAATGTCAGAATTTCAGATTTCTTTTTCCACACCATTTTTTTCCTTGTAACCAGAACCAATCAAATTCATTTTTTTACTTGCATAACCCTTTTTTTCGAACCGAACTTCATTTTGCGATTGCATTTCATGAATCAAAAAAGGGTTGTCAAGCACTTAATTATCCCATAATTCTGATAAATTACTTTCCAATTTGGTATTACACTCGATAAAATTTATTATTTACATTGTGAATTGAGTACAATCCACTCATATTATTTAATGTTTTATAAGTGAAGAGAGATTTTCTTACCCTTTTCACCCCTAGATGGTAAATTTTTTTATATAAAATTGATAAATTTATTATATTGATCAATAATGTTAAAAAAAAAACAGGGACTTACTTCATTTTTTATTTAATTTCGCGTAAACCTCTTTATTAGAGTCTTTTTTTCCTACCTGCAGTACGAAGTGCATCGCGTTCACAACCCATTTACCAAAACTACAATTTATCTCAATAAATGACTTGTTTACAATAAATTTTTTCCATGTTTACCCTTTTTTTAAGAGAATCATTAACAGTGTGGTAACACAAATCCACATGATTGTCAAACAAAATAAGAATTATGTTATAAAAATGTTCAAATTATTGTTAAAGGGATGTTTTTTCAGTTTTTATTGCTCTTAATTAAGTCACTTAATATCGTTCTCTCTATAATTTAATCCTTTTTGTCGCGGTCGGAGAGATAATTTAGTGTCATTTTTGATACATTTCATTTAAGGAGAAATTTAAAGGAAAAAAACAATGTGTGTGTCATTATAATTTTTTATTATAAGGAAAAGTAACACAAAACCATGCACCTGCCAACAAAGTTTAATTTTATCAATTTTGAATTCACTTTAACTCGAAATTACACATCGTGGTTATCAATTATAGTCATCTTTTACAATAATATAAAAAATATGTTGTAAAATTTGTAACCTTTTCAAATTTTTTCTTGATATTTTGATTAAAATTGATATCCTTTCTTCACAGGTATCGAATGACTTTGTTGTAATGATACCAAAAAGTGTAAGAAGGAATGAAAGAGAAAGTCAAAAATTTGTTTTTTTTTTCAGTTAAAGAATGTTGTAAAAGGGTGACAATTTTATTCGATTGAATGATTTTGAATGTGATATCATAACAAAATTTAACCTGTTTTTTTTAAATTTAAGTAAATTTTTTTGAGGCGCTTGTAGTAATTTTATCAATTCGTTTAGATCTTGAACTGTTAAAATTCTTTTTATATCATATTTCATATCAATTTCTTTTCTGAAATAAAATAAAATGAATTTTGGGAACGATGTGAAATTCTCTTCTCTTCTCTTCTCTTCTCTTCTCTTCTCTTCTCTTCTCTTCTCTTCTCTTCTCTTCTCTTCTCTTCTCTACTTCAATTCACTCCAAAAATGCGCTTGGATACAGTTTTAAAAAAAGTGTTTCAATCTTAAATTAAAACAAAATAAAAAATTGAATTAACTGACGCCTAGTTTTCAAGCAAATTAGTGAATTGTAATGAAATTTGATGATTAACTTTGATATAATTAAAAACAGAAAAAGGTGCAAATTGGAATTTCATGTATTTTTGATGCATTTTACACAAAACAAAAATATTGCATTAAGTGAACCAGTTTGAATTTCGTACACTCGCACAGTTTTTTCTCAATAATAAATAAAAAAGAACAAAAAAGACGATATCTTATCTAATTTATGAGTATTCCTTTAAAAATAAAAGCATTGAAAGCAATAAAAAAAATATCATCATTGTCTGCAAAACACTTTTATGCAACAGATGACCATTTCCAGGAACTATGAAGACAAAACCAAGCGCACGACCATCCTTTTTTTTAAACAATTTGATTCTCTTTACGAAATTTGTCCCAATTCGTCTTAACAAAACGCTGTCATTTTCACAATATAAATGAGCATCAAATTGCAAGATTATTTTTATTTTATTTCTTTTCTTTTTCATTATTTTATATTTATGTTTTTTTTTCTACTATTATATTACACAATCGATGTCATACATTGCAAGTTTTTATTTTTTGCCTGATTCTGAGGAATAGTTTTTTTTCCTTTTCTATATAACAATAACTAGAACAATAAATAAATAAAAAATATGTGTTTTAAAGTTAAAATTGTCTTGTTTTTATTAATTTTATTTTATGTATTTTTTGTGTGTATTGTAACCCGATAATCATCACCAATTCTAAAGGACAGTGGGAGCCAAACTCTAGAGAAACATTTTCAATTTAATTCTAGTTTGTTCATTTTAATACAGTTTTTAAGACATTTGAAGATACATGAAAAAAATATTCAAAAAAGGGTCTTACAAAAATTGCATAAATTTCAACAAAGAATTGACATACTTCAATGTGTTTTGTGTTAAATTTAATCAGAAAAGGATATAATTCAATGAGAGAAGATTAAATATTTTATGGCGTCCATGTTTGATATAAGTTAATGTGTTATAAAAGCAAAGGGAACATCAAACTGACCCTTTCTACATCATTTATTACTAATACAGACACACATATGTATGGAGATCGCATATGTTTATCATGGTTGTGCATAAATTTATTTTATCCATTGCGTTTTAAAGAAAAAAAATGAGTAAAATTAGGGGTTAAAATGAATTGTATAATGTAAAATAATATTGATGTTGTTAAATTAAACGAATATTGGACATTGTGTTCGAATTTGATTCACATTTTTCAGTTTTTTTTATTAAAATAAAAAGGAACAAAAAACTTTTTGACTGAGAGTAATTTCAACGATTTTCTAGAAAAAAAAATTTTTGATTCAATTTACCACTTTTCCTTTGTCTTATCATATCACATTTTATTTTGTATTTTCCTTTTGACATAAACTCTTAAATCTCCTTTCACTTTTACTTGCGCTCAAATGCACACAATTACTTTCACCCACACTGAAACATACACAAAGATATTTGATTATATTATCCTTTGAAATGGAAAAGGATAAAGACAAAAGATATTTTTTTTCTTCTTGTTGAGGAAAAATGTTTCTAATGGATTGAATTATAGTGGCATTATTATTATGTTATGATATCAATATCAAAAATGTGACATTTTTCTGTATTTTCCCTTTTTTTTATTTTATTCTTATTTTAGATCAAGATGAAACTATGCATCATTTTGGGAATTTATATCAAATAAAATGATGAAATTGAGTTATTTACTGAAAGTGAGACTAAGTGAATGGAAGTCTGTCTCAATTTTTTTGACAATACAGGGCCGTTATTCGGAGCAACGACATTAAAAAAACATCAGATGTGAACTAGTTACAAGAAATCGTTCAAGAAATTCTGTCAAATGCTCAGGACTAAAGAAAAGGCACATAAAATTTCTATCCTAAAATTTCTTTTTCAATTAATTAAGTTTTGAATAAAATTTTGCCTCTTTCGATTCCAGGAACATGCCACCAAAATACACATTTTTAAAGGTAAAGGCTAAAAATCGTGTATTTTTCATTCCTTTTAACATACAAAATGTTTGGAAGAACAAATTTCATTTCACATCTTTTATACAAGTTATAAGTAGTCATTGGTGTTTTGATCGGTCGTCGTGACAATTATGAATTGTTTGGTTTGGAAAAATGTCACAACTTATATAATAGATTACCTTTAAATAAAAATAATAAAAATATCATCCCAATATTAAGATAGTTTCATTTTTTGTTACATTTCATTGTTAAATTAATAGAAATTTGTGGTCTTAAAGACAATTTGTTACCTAATTCGTGAAATTTCTTATCAATCCATCTTATTCCTACCAATAAATGAAAAAAATTAAGATTTCTCATGATAAAAAATTTATATATACCAAGATGAGACCTACCTCAAACAAACTACTGCAAATGTGCTACCATTTCATAATTCCATTATTCCTTTTTATTGTGACAATTCATGTATTGTTTTCATTTTTTATCATCAGAATCATCATATACTGTGCAAAAATTCCAATTCAAATAAAATTTCAAAAAAAAAAATATTGAAAAATGATGACAATTTATGACAAAATTTAAACAAAAAAAACTGTATGCATTTAATGTAGCAGGTATCCAAAAGGTCTTGAAGGAGCGAAGCAAATCAATAAATGCAAGTCATTTTGATATACTTGATTGTAATATTTTTATTTTATTTTTTGCCAAAAAAACTTCACACTAAGGAAGCATCACACAAAGTACTGACTCAAGAGACTTGGTCTTTATTCGTATTTTACGTTTTTTTTTCATATAATAATGGCTGTGACACAATTAATTTTCCTGGACAATGGATTAAACTCATAATTTTTGCTTTTGTTGTCTTGTAGTTTTTTTTTTATTTTTTTGAAAAAAAAATATATATATATTGGTAATAAAAGTAAAAAAAAAAGTAAAATCGCAGTGATTATAAAAGACAGATAAATAAATAATATATTGTTTTTTTTATTTATCGTTTATTGTTCAAAAATAGATTTTTTTCGATAAAATTTGTAAAGATGTATGAAAAATCAAAGTTAAACCTTTACATTTTGTAACCTAGACAAATATAATAAATTATAGTGATTTTGCAAGAATTTCAACGTGTGGGAAGATTTTTTTAAAAGATATTTAAACGTTTTCATTGTAAATTGATATCACAGCAAATTTATTGAATTTTGAAACTAAGGTTCTCAACGTCCAACAGAAAACATCAATATAAGATCAGCAAAAGGAGCACAACTCAAATAAGCATCAGCTATGAGCTCTTAATGACAAAACTCTTTCAATTCCATTTGAAGACCTTTATTTCAATTTAATATTATTTTTGTAAGTCATTTGAAAGTGTCTCCCCTTCCTCTCATTTTAACACAACATTTTTATCATTAATTACCTCACTTTTAAAATAAAATCACATTCTCTCAACTCAAAGTTTTCATTTCAAAAGATAATTGTAGGACAAAAAAACACATCAGCAAAGTATTGAAATAATGAAATCGATTGAAAAAGCAACATGAAACCATCTTAACTCATATTTTTTCATTAATCATCAAGTATTTTTCAAGAGACACAGAGAGAATGAACGGACACACTTGAAATATTTTTGAACTGTCAATATCACATTTTAATCGCACTTTTTTTGTTGTTCATTTTTGTAAAAAGATATCTTTTTATGTGTATTATTCTTTTTAGAAAGAAAATTAATTATCATCATGATGGAAGGATGATGATCCTTTGAAGGGAAAAAAGAGACATTTTATTTTCAAGATGATCCATTTACTTTTAGAAAAGAACTCTTTTTTTTGTTTAAATTTTGACTTGAAAACGATTAATTGTGCTAAATATCATTAATAACCATTATTATCACTGAATAATCATTAAGTTAATGAACAAAAGATACTGTGACCAAATTTTAAGAAACCGTATGTAGAACAGTTAAATTTGACTAAAATAAGCAGAAAATGTGCAAGCTGTGTACCAAGCATAACAATTCCAAATGATTTTTTTTTAAATAAAAAGTTATCTAATAATGCTGTTTCATCATGAAAGGGCTAACAACAGACAATAGCAATTATATTGGTACATATTGACTGCAGGACATCATCATAGGGGTTGTAATGACCAAAAATTTTTTAATGACCCTAATTCATGTGCATTACAACATTTTACTTAAAAATTTAAAATATAATTTTGTAAATAGAAAAAAAAAGAATGAGTTGAAGATGCACATTATTGGATCAAAAAAAATGATTGTATGTTATTTTATTTATGTGAATTTTATGAATAGGTCATAAATTAGTAATTTTATGTCCAAAAAATAAAAAAAAGGGAATTCAAAAAGTTATGGGAAAGGATGCAATTTGAGACGTTTTTTGTTATTGTTCCAGTTTTGTGACAAAGAATTGAATTGTTTAAGATTTTTTTTTGCATTGTATTAAAGACCACAAGAAATAATTTTATCTAAAAAAAAATAATTAAACAGGAAAATGTTCTATCGATATTACAAATCAAAAGTTTTAAATCGATTTAAAATTTAACTTAAATGCTCGACCAATTTTTGTTTGGTTGATTTTTTTATTTGTATGAAAATGGAGAGAAATAAATTTCAACTGTCTTCCCATTTTCAAAATTAATTTGAATAAATAGAGGCTGTGTTGAATAAATTTTGGTTCTTTTACCTTTGAGTCATAGAGGGCATAAGGGATAAAATTTATTGAATTTTCGATTTCCAATTAGAAATCATTAAGATTTTTTTTATTTACATTAATTTCCTCTTTCAATTAAATAAATGCATTGACTTTAAATATTCTGGACAGCATGAAGGTCAATAATCAATTTCTAGTTCATTTTATATTGATTGTGATGCCTATTTTACTGATAAGAATACAGTTACATAATAATTTTATATTTTTAACGGTTTTTTTTTTACTTTGAATTCTCCCCGCATTCTCATAGCATTCCAAATGAGATGTTAACAGTTGAGTACAACCAATACAAAATAGAATTCATTCATCATTAGTTCACACACAGAGTTTGACGAAGTTGGTTGCTATTTGTATATAAAAAATTTTTATTGCTTAATAGAATTTTGACATTTGTGCCCTAATTACTATAAATAAAGTCTGATTTTATTTAAAATAAATTGATATCAAAGGTTCTAGAGATGGTGTTAACTAATTGTAACACGGAATTTTTACCATTAGACTCTGAAACAGCAACACAAACAACATTTTATAAAAATGAGCACCACCACAATCACATCAATGCATTACATCGACAAAATGCTACATTTAATTTACTAGACTCACACACAATAAATCACTTGAGTAATAATAACAGCGTGAATTTTGGAACTGTGTCAAATATGGACAAGGGACAGGCACCGATTCTCAGTTCTAACGGATATTATGGATATGTAAACAATTTTTCGGCGGTAACAATAACTAATACAAATCCCGATGCCACTCATTTTTATAAAAATCAGCAGGCAGAGAACTGTACCGATTCAGATATGTGTGTGGATGAGGAAGTAAATGGAGCGGCCGGTATATTACCGTTTCAGTCGGTCTGTGTTGTTGACAAACGTAAACGATTAGATGAAGGTTTAGATGGTTATTACGAGCCAGCAAAAAGAAGAAGATTTATTCATGAAAATCCATGTGAAGGTGAGTGAATTAAAAAAAATATGTGCTTGTATTTGTAGAAACTAGTTCAAATGAACCGTGTTGTTTTTTTGTTATTACATTGCTTATTTTGTAATGCACACATGAATAAATTATAATTTAAATCGTGTTTCTAATTGCATGTAATCTATTATTAAGTAAATATATAATTTTTTTTTGTAATTCAATTTTATTGTAACCGAAACTTTGACATTACCCTAATATTTTCTTTAATGTAATTTAAAATATTGCTTTCCGGTTTTAATTTAAAACTTTAATAATTATAACTAGTTTCTGCTTTTCCAATATTGGTAATTTTTTATATTTTAAGCAAATATTCTTCTATTGCTTATCTTTCAGGAATCGGGAATACTGATATGATGCAAACCGAAAATCAGAATATTAAATCATTCGAAATCCAACACAATCTTGCACCTAAAAACAATGAACCTTCATCCCAGTTACATTACGGAATGCATCGTGATTCCAATCGATGCATGATGTCTCATTTTATTTAAAGTTACTTCAATGTTTTAACACAAACTAATTTTTCAAGCAGCATCAAAATTGAAATCATAAATTTGAAGTAAACTGCCACAGTTTCGGTTCCTTTGAATTTGAGTAACAGTAAAATAATGTGCATTAAATAAGTGAAATACTAGAATTTAGAATGATAATCAACTTTTTTATACTACTTTAATTAACATAATATTTAGTTAACTTAATACTTAAAGTATTGAATATTAACATTCTATTTATTATTATTAGATTTTTTTACACACACCATGACACTTGTTTCCTTTTAACACAAAAATGTCCAATTAACTTAATAATTTTATATTAAAAAAGAGTTTTTACTGTCTTTTTTTTAGCTCAATTGCAATACACAACGAATCCTTACATTAAATCAGTAAATAATTTTAAGACAAATCAAATTAATAATAATAATTACCACCGTACCGAAATAATTAACATTAATCCTAATTCAAACCAAAATCAAACAACTTCATCAACAGATGACTTGGAAAATTTATTTTATTACACACATGGTTCAGCTTTATTCTATCAAAATTTTACAGAAGACTAAGAATGTAATGTTAAAAATAAAATATTTATAAATATCGATTGACCCACTAATCAAATTGTTATAGTTAAGTATACAATTAGACTATTAAATGTGTGATTTCCTTTCAATTAGGTGACAATTTCATGTACTTATAAGTCTGTTTTCTATGAAAAAAATGATATAATAAGATTAAATTAATGTGAGACATTTGAAGGAAGTGATAGATTAGTAAACAAATTTGAAACAAAGTTTATCTTGCATCAGAGTATAGCAAAATTATTATCTCACATTTTTAATGTAAGCAAGAATTAGATTTAAAATTTTTATAATATAAATTGAAACTAAAAGTACCTTAAAAACATTCAAATTTCGAGTTAAAATGAAAAAAACGTTTAATACACTACAGATCAATGTTCCAAAAAAAAAAGTTAATATTTTGCCCTCATATAGTTGTCATTTCAAATTAAAATTGTTTATTCTATTAATAATCAACTTAAAAATAGACCAATTTGACAAAGTACAAATAATTGAACACAATTTTTGTATACCTGAGTTATACATTCAAAATACAAAGAAAAACAGTACACAAAGAGTTGTACATTGACATATCTTACTATCATCTAATAAATAATTTAAATTTAAAAATTTTATAAATAAAATTTAAAAAAAAATTCAATTAAATTTAAGGCTACTCGATTAACTTTTAATTATAATAAATATTTTGTATGAAATTAAATCAGTGCTCATCACGAAATCAATTGTGCTGAAATATGTTAAGTCATTAAACTTAACAAATAGTTCATTTTATATTGTTTTGTACTAAACGTGGAAAGATACGTAGGAGGGAAAATTAAACGTATTGTAATTATTTCATTTATATCTATAAAAAAAAAACTAAAATAAATTTGGACTGATAGACTTTGGATATAAAATTTTAGAAATTTTTAAAGGAAATTGGAGATTAAATTAATCTTGATATGTTTTAATAACATAAGAATTAATGTTGAAGATTTTAAAATAAATTTTAAGTGATTATTGTAATAATAATGTTTTAAATAAAATTAAAGAATAACAATAACAAAGTTTTTTAAATTCATGGAAATCAAACAAAAAATAAACACAGGTAGGTGACCTCATAAGTATGAGGGTCATTTCAAATAGTTACTCTGTATTTCATGCAAACGTTTAGGGCGACATCTATGAATTAATCGTTTAAATTATGATGAGAGAATTACTATAAATGAAGAATCCTAGGTTTTAAAAGTTAATGAAAAATGTTTTGTATGCCAGTTAAATCAACGTGGGATTTTCCTTAAAATCTTTGGTGAACTATAAAATTTTCACACACAATGGGTCTGATTTTTGGTTCATGTGCAAAATTTGACTGATAATGTTCTTTCAAATTCTGTGAAGGACCAAAAATAGGGTATCAACAATGTGATCGATATGATTTGAGTCTTACATAAAATTGGTTCCTGTAACCAGACATCATCTCAAACTTTTGACCTTTGACTGTTCAATTCGATTATTCAACAATCTTCTGATTCTTAGAAAATTGAAATCATTTCGGTTGAGAAATTTTCTTCAAAGGCAATTAGACCTTAAATGACAAAAAAAAACTTTGATATAAATTCCCACATATGAATATGAAAATAAAATTAAAAGGTAAGCTTTATTGTTACCCTTGACATGCTTAAATAAATATCATGAAAACTTCTTTGACATTAGAAAAAAAAATCATCTGACACACATTCAAGTTAACTTACTTTCATTTAAAATCCTATTTTTGTAAATAAACTTTTATAATACTCTTATAAACATAAAATAAATACAAAACAGAACCAAATCTGTACCTTTATTTTTTTCTCTCTCACTCTTTTACAACAATATCCTTTAACATTTAAACTTTGATTTAACTACAAATCTTTCATGAATGGATTTTCACAATAATACTTAGAAATTTGTTTCAATTTCACCCACATGACTTACTATGTATCAGATCAAAAAGTTACTTTTACAATGGAAAAGATTTTCAATGGATAAATCTTAACTTAAATCATTTAAAGATTTATTTATTTTATTTTATCTTTATGCTATAGAAAATAATCTTACAAATGAATAATTTTCAACTACATTCATTTTTTATTTATTGTTCTTAGTTTTACTTTTACTTTTAATTCTATTTAGGTTTCAGTGTTAAATGTCTTTGATAATAAATTTTATAATCCTTATTTGAGCACGTGTTACTTTTAAAGTACCTTGTGAAATATGAGTCAAACAAACTTTTTTTTTGAATGAATGACTCGATTGAATTCAATTTAAGAGTTTATATTAATTAATTGAATATTAATTAGAAATTAACTCGAAATCTTCACAAAAATTGTCCCTTCTTGAAACTTTCGTTTTCCTTGAATACTGTCCTTATCATTATCATAACAATTGATAACGCGTTTTTCATAAATGATTTTTTTTTTGTCTTATACGATACAAGTTCATAGCAGTTTTTTCAGTTAAAATAAAATAAATTGGATTTTCTATTGATTTAAAAAAAAATATGACATAAACAATAACAATATTAAGAGACAAAACCGTGGGTGTCTAATAATGGATGTCATTATTAATGAAAAACGTCATCAACTTACTAAAAATAATAATAATAATAATCATTTTGTTCAAGTTATAATGGAAATAAAATTATATTTAAGCTAACCGACGTTTTTATGACAGACTTGGATTTTCTTCTTCTATTGTTTTTCATTTTTTTTTTTTAATATCAATATCGCTCATTGTTCATCATACACACACACACACAAAACCAATACAATGCCTATAGATAGATAAAATATATATTAATTGTGTTATATTATTGTAAAGAAAAACTTTGTTCTTTGCCTTAATTTTATTATCCAAAGTTCAATCCATTATTTATTATTATATTTACTTTTCTTGACTTGGGACGAAAAATTTTTCATGGATTTTATATTTATTGTGTTGTATTAATTAATTTTTCTTGTAAGCTGTCTATTTTCTGTTCTACATATTTTTATAAAAGTTTGGTCAAGCCATTCATAGTTTAGGTAAAATTCCCTTGAGTAATTAATTGTTTTGAAACTCGTGCATTTTTGCTTGCATCCAATATTGTTTTAAATTTAAAAAAAAAAAAATAAAAAATTACAAGAATTAAGATTAAAAATTCCATTGAATCATAACAGTTGAAGTTTCAAGTATTCCCATGGAAAATAATTTACACAATTTTTTTACAAATAAAGTAGCTTAAGGCTACTACTAATTTATGTACACGGTAAAAACAAAAGTTGCCGTAAAACTTGCCGTATACAGCAAGTTGTTGCCGTATACGGCAACTGTTCGGCAACTCTACGGCAACTCTACGGCAACTCTACGGCAAGTCTACGGCAAGTTTTTGAACTTTGTACTACAGAATTTTCATTTTTTGAAATATGATATTTTGATAAATATTTGTCGTAGAAAAAATTCTAAATATGTTTTGGAAACAACAGAAAAACATCTTTTAGAATCTTATACAACATTTTAATTTTTGTAAAAACATTTGAGTTTTAGAGCGAAAATTGTAAATTTTTGATACAAATTATAAGAATTGATGCAAACAAAACAATTTGGTTGAACATTTGAGTAATACAAGGCACATGTATGAATCAGCAAAAGTATGAATTCTACCATATTGTTCGATTTGCATCAATTTCCAATGGTTTGTATAAAAAATTTACAATTTTTTGCTCTAAAACTCAAATGTTTTTACAAAAATTAAAATGTTGTATAAGATTCTAAAAGATGTTTTTCTTTTGATTCCAAAACATATTTAGAATTTTTTCTACGACAAATATTTATCAAAATATCACATTTCAAAAAATGAAAATTCTGTAGTACAAAGTTCAAAAACTTGCCGTAGACTTGTCGTAGAGTTGCCGTAGAGTTGTCGTACAGTTGCCGTATACGGCAACAACTTGCTGTATACGGCAAGTTTTACGGCAACTTTACGGCAACTTTTGTTTTTACCGTGTAATTAAAACTGGTAATTTTTTGTACAATTTTACAAATATTTAATGAATATTAAAGAGAAAAAAAAATCAAATGGCAAAGTTTCTCTTGTAAATTTAATTTTTTTTAGTTGCTATGATAATATTTGATTTACTTTTCGAAATAAATGATTGACTTGTATTGTATATAGTCAATTTAGCCCACAGCAGGTAAATGGTACCCGATTAGAATAATTTTTAATTACTTGTTTATCTTCTTTGGTTTCTATGGTTTTAGTTAAAGAATAATCTAGATTATTAGTGAATTAATGGTGAAATTTACATTTTTAAGAGAAAAATCGTGTTATGATTTCATGTGACGAGTGATACGAAGACAAAACGCTCTTCTAGCCTTTGTCAGAATGCCTAAATGGCTAATCTGACATTGCACTGGACCATGACAACTCCCCAGTAGTCACGTTTATTTATTTATCTTTCGTCTTAATCTAATAAAGACTACGGTTAACTAACTTCACCCCCGAAAGGTCCGCCCAAGAGCTAATTAGTGACTAATAATAATTAGTGACACAGAGTTCATTGAAAGCCCTTATGCACCTGTTAAGTGCCAGGCTAGATCCAAATCGGTTTCTATAGTTGGCCTCTTGTAGAATTCGTTCTCTAATTTGAATACTGTTGGTTGATTGACTAGAGTTGTTTCTGTGATTTAAAACATCATGAACGAACGAACAGCAGTTCCATCTTTGTCTGTATCGAATTGTGATCATTTCAAGCAAATTCAACCTGTGTGTAGAAACTTCTTTTGAACTGATTTGAGTCTGGCATAGTCAACCATAATCAATTATTAGAAGCACAAGTGATGAAAACAGGGCTTCAGGGTGTAAACATCATTAAACTCTTTACCAAATCTTTTGATCAATCCATGAATTGATCTACTAATGACGATATCAGTGTGCTATTTAAAAGAAAGCTTCGTGTCGAGCCAGACTCCGAGATCTTTTGTTACGCTTACTCGATTCACTATGAAAATAGATATTTCGTTGTTATAAATGTAACGTTGTTATAGAAGTATTTGATCTTGGAAAAGTTTATCACACTATATCTCTCAATGTTCAGGACCATTGAGTTGATTTTACACCACTTCCCAACAGCAGTAGATCAGATCAGATTTCTACGGCGGACTCAGAAGAGAACCAGCACTCAGACCTACAGACGGGTCCTTTGTGTATACCCATTATCATCATATCTGATGAGGAAGGAACCAAATCTAGTGAAACAACTAAAAGAAAGAAGTCCACTAGATCTGATTCAGTTCAGGAAAGTGACCACACCTTCTCAGAAAGCTAACACCTTCACTTTTGTGATGGAATCAACACTGGGAAAGTACTCACTCAGCGTGATTCCACGCAGTATGGCATGCTTGGGACATGCACAAAGCAGATGAGCAGCAGTCTCCTCTTGTTCAGAGCAGCATTCCCAACAGCACTAGCTGCGTTCTGAAGGGTTAGCGAATCCTCCGGAGATATGTTCAGATGTCATTTATGAAAGTTAAAAATAACAAGCCTTTATCTAGCTTTTAACTGAAATTGAGTAACCGAAAAGACGATCATTAAATTCTTTAAAAGTTAGGTGGCAAAAGCGAGAACACACGTAATCAAATATTTCATTCAAATTCACCTCAATTTCCTATCATCCGCCTATTATGATTGAAAACACTTCATTGTTCTTCTTCAATTGCTTATTAATTGAATTTCAGTTTAGTTTTGATAACAAAATAAAATAAATTTCACATTATTTCGCCTTATCATAATAAGTCCCATTCATAACAAAATTAATTGTCAAAGTTTATTTGCCTTAAAGCTATAATAAGAGTTTTGATTAAATCTCATTCGAGTTGTTCTTGAATTATATTCATAATTAATTCATCAATATCAATCAAAATATCACTGAGTCAACAGTAATATGATCCATTTTCTTCTCAAGATTAATTTTACCGTTTGACTATGATTATGATGAAATCGACAATATCCTAAAGTAAATTTAATAATACAATATATTTTGGTTCATGTGTTAATGAAACATTACTAGAATATTAATATTCATGTTTAAAATTTTATATTTTTCATTAAAATCACTTAGATTGGCACATAAAAACCCAAAAATTTCATCATTATCACAACAATTTTAACTTGAATAAATTGATTGCTCTATTCAAGTCACGTTGGTTATTGTATCTCATTCTGTTGTTGTGTGTGAGTGTTACTCTGTTTTTGATAAGACATTTTATATCTTTTACGATAAAATTAATAATAATGCTGATGATCTTACTTATAAATTTGTTTGAATAGTTGATAAATTTGGGTGTAAGAGTTTGATTTGTTGCCATTATCTAACGTAATTCTAATCAATGTGCATTTAAAGGAAATTAATTTGAAGGAAGTTGGTTTTCTTTTCTGTATTATTAGGTAATCATAATTTTATGATGATGAATGAAACAGATATTTAATGGAGATTTTATGTAATTTTTCCTGTAAATCTGGAAAATCAAATAGATTAAGATTGAATAACAATGTAACTCAAAATGAGTAATTCTGAGAATTAGCATGAAAATGTAAATTGTTATTTGATTCTTGGTCTGAAAGTGATATGTGAGTGTGTGATTGGAAACAAGTCAGATTATTTCAAGTGAAACATTTTCTGATGATGATGATTAAAAGATGGCATTTTCTGTTTTGGATTTAAATTCCATAACTTCATCTTATGATGCCAATCTAATTTTATCACATAAATTATGAATTCCATTGTTGTTGTCATGACATTATTCAAATTTTTCCAGACAACCACACACAGAATCCAAACCAAAAGGAAAATATTTTCATACATTTTTTTCACGTAATATCAAAATTTCTGAAACAAACCCGTGCACATGTGAAACCACTTAAAATAAAGCCACCTTTAAACACACATCAATTATCAGGTTATGTAAGGATGAACCACGCGTTGAATGTTTGCTTTAATTAACATACACGTTTCATAAGCGAAAATTATGAAATAACACACTAAAAACTCACACATACTTTAAATTGAATTTGTATCATATTGTTATTAGAAACAACTAATTTGCATGTACATTTTGATAAAATAGAAGAAAATATTTTCAGAAATTAAATTATTGAAAATATTCCACAAAAGGGTGAACTTTATTTTTAGAACTTTTTCTATACTATTTGAATAAAAGTAACTAGTTTGTCATTTTAGAAAGCAGGTTCAATAGAATAATCTGGTTGGGTTTGATAAAATTGATTATGATATATTGCATTTATGGAAAAATAAATCAATTTTATTATTATAAATATTCTATTTACTTGGATTTATTGTTGACTATTACTTATTACATTTGAAATTTTCCATTTTATTCTTCGTTTGCTCAACATTTGATTTATGTGCTCTAATCGTTCTTCTCCGATTCACTTTTATATATTGTATTTACTCAAAGTTGTGCAGATGTTCAGTGATGCATATTTATATAACAGATGCAAACTAAAGTTAAAATATCTCTAAAAGTTACAGTTTTAGTGCATGTGTGTCGTGTATGTGTGTCAGTCAGTTATAAAATGGAACACACTCGTTATTCTCAGATCATAGCTAGAGATAACTGATAAATGGCTACCTAATCGAAGCCCTGGGTCGAAGCTGTAATAAATTTCAGAGCGTTATAAAAATTCATTACAAGGAAGAGTCGAAATTGGGCATGAGGGGTTCGAAGTCATCAAGTGAACAACATCTTCACAGGTTTCGATCTGAGCCTGTTACGAGACTATTCAATTTCTCTAGGGTTCATTTTTTTGTTCTATCCCACTCAGCGATCAATTGATTAAGATTTTTCTCAATCCATTGCATTACATCATAATATCAAAAGTCAATCAACATAAATAATTTTCATGATTGACTAAAACTGACCAATAAACCATCAAAAATCAATTTAAAATTTTAAAACATATATTTTGCAATGTCCATTTGATGATCACTTTGTATTACAATCATTATTACTATTACTAAACCTTAATATGTAATGTATTAAATCATTTCATTTTCTGAGGAATTTCAAATCATGTACCATTCAATTGCTTTTTCAACTGTAAACAATATTGGTTTGTTAACTATGACCAACACATTCATGTCACGGACAACACACAAAAAAAAAATACAATTGTATATTTGATCACATTTCTAGACACAAACATGTTATCAATTCAATTGGAATTTTAATATATTCATGAAAAATAGTTTTAGAAAGGGATGTGCCACTATGTGTGTGTGTGTGTGTGTGATTGTGAGGAAATGCTTTTATTGTAATGTAAATAAAAATAAATAAATGAAAGAGGAAAAAATTAAAATAAAAAAAATCTGGATTCTATTTCAAATAAACACGAACGTTTGATTTCAATATTCGATTTTAGGATTTTATAGGGTTATGTAACCACAAACCGAAGATAATTTAATTTCATTATTTTTAATTAAAATTTATAAATTTTATTAAGAAATTTTGTATTGGTTCTCACTGAAGTACTCGATGGATCTAATTATTGTGTCAGTTAAATTCAAATCAATAAATCGAAAGGTGGCAATTCGACCCTATCAATGTTTATATTTTACATATTCCTTGTGTTAACTTTGTAATTGTAAATAAAACAATTTGATTTTTAGTTGAAATCAAAATCACTTTACTAATTGAATGTTTTTGAATTCAAAGCAGAGAGTGTTTGGGTTTTTTTTTGTATTCCATTTCGTAACTTAAAGTTTTTTCATTTCGAATCTATTATCCGTTGTCCATTATACAAATTAGTTTCCTTTTTTTTCTGTGGTAAACAAGCTGTATTGTAATTTTTACTTTTTTTCAATTTACTTAGTTACTTTTGTTTTGAATGAAAATTAAAATTTTCATTAGATAAGTTTTGAGTATTTCACGAGTGTTGAATACAAAATTTGAAAAAAAAAATGCTAACAGATTTTGGGTTAATTAGTTTTTTATTAGTTTTTTTCTGTAGAATCAAGTTTTACAGATAAACTCCAAATAGATGAATTGAAGATGCTTCAAGGTTTCCATGAGGCATCAATGAAATTTTTTGTGATACTAGCAACTGTCTGAATACAAAATTTCACTCCAAAACAGCCTTATGCTTGAAATAAATAAATTTGCAGTCAACTCTGAATCAATCAAATCTTAAAGTTGTTTTTCTGAAAAATAAATACAAATAGTACAAAGATGGACCCTTCCAAAAACCATTCCAATGAATATTTCGATTCAAACATGAAAATCAACGCAATTTTCTATTGAAATAACTTCAAAGTGATACAAAATCAATGAAATTTGACTTGGTCAATCATATCCAATAAACTACAATAAACACATCAAAATTGACATCAACGAAAAATATGAAACTAATTATCACTAATGGCATTTTAAGTGAAGCATTACTTAATTAATGTGGTGTGTGCGTTCTTTTTATGTGATACCGTAAAATTCTTTGAACACAAAATACAAATTAATGACAAAATTTTCTTCCTCAATAATTTTTTTTTTTTGAATACTGTTTTCCTGAAAATGAATCTTAGTCAGGAATCTAAAAAATATAGCACATTTTCCTAATAAAACCTTTAAAATATATCATACTAGATTTCATTGCGAAATATCTCGTTGATTTTAACGCTCTTTAAATTGCAAATCAAGAGATTTAAACTAAAATGTCTCTCATTTTTTCGTTCAGGACATTCAATGTATGATTTCTCTTCCTTCTGTAACGACGAAAACAACAGGTCTTTATTCCGATTGCTGTACATTAAAATTGTTAAAAATATTATTTATTTTTGATTTAACGTGACTTTTTTTTCATTGCATGTCTTTTTGACTTATTCACATTTGTTATTATTTTTATCCATATTAATCAACATTAATTTCATATATTTTTACTTTTCAATGAACAATATTTATCATAATGATATACAATTATTTTGTTTTTTTTTTACATGAATATCATCACAATTCAATTTTTTTATTTATTAATTTAATATGGACTTAAATGACAAAAAAAAAATATTTTCAATTGTTATTTTTTTTTGTAATAGTATTTGGTACAATGAGACAACATGAACCATACACGTGTGATGACTTGAATCATTTTTGATAGAAATTAAAATTAATGTTCTCTCATGATTTTTGGTCTATTTCATGAAATGTATAACACACAATAAGAGAACAGATGATGTCAATTTATTATTTATTTGCTTTCCAAATCAATTTTTGATTTTCATTTAACTGTTAAGTATGAAAATACATTTTTAGTGCATTTCGTTAGAAAAAATGCACTATTACAGACGGTTTGTCCGCCGTCACTCTGACACTCTGTCACTCTGATCCTCATTTAGTTCCATAACTCCGGAATGATCCATCGGAGCGAGGTCGGGTTTTTTTTTGTTAGACAGAGGAGGTCTTAAGGATGATTTTAAACTCATTAGTTTTGAGATTGAGCTCATGGATTGGGCTCCAGAGCCTTCAAAGCCTGAAAAACCGTTAAAAACGGTTAAAAATTTAAAAAAATTGATAATTTGTTTATTGGTTTGAGAAGTTTACTAAAGTGAACTTTAACTCATTATCTCTGAGATCAGAAGTTGGGCTCAAGAATTAGGCTCCAGAGCCTGAAAATGGTCAAAAGCCCAAAATTCCCGATTTTTTCAATTATTTTTTTTCCAAAAATTTTCAATTGTGGCAATTCTCAAAATGGCGGCTAAGTCCAAAATGGCGGTTATTTTCAAAATGGTGGTTATTTTTAAAATGGCGGTTATTTATTTAGCCATTTATTTATATATAATTATTAAAATTAAAACTTGATTATACTCAATGAAACGAGTCCCATCGAAATGCACTTTTCTAAACCGCCCAGTGGTTAGAATTTCCCATTTTTTTCATTTTTATAGAAAATTTGAATATTTAAAGAAGAATATGTGACAAAAGACAGGAATATTTCTTTAATATTATTATCGAAAATAATAATAATAATATTTTACAGATGTTTTAAAGGTCTGTTTTTTTCATTTTATTTTTCAATTCATATTATTTTTTTTTTGTTGTAGTTCTTCAACGCTCTTCATGTACAATTTTATTTTCAATGAATATCGAACAATTGATAACAGATGAAAATATATATTGATATTATTTGTAAATGTTCTGTTAATGCCCGGAAAATTGAATATTCAAATAATATAAAAAGAAAGAAAAATGGTTTGAAATATGTTGGAAATTGAATTACTTTGTTATTTTTTTTAAATTCATTTATAATTGAAATTTTTCTATTTTTTTTATCAATCATTTTAAAATTCAATGACATGTCACATTTGAGGGCATAAAATGTCGTGAAATGACTCTGAATAGATCTAAAAAGCTTAAATGTCTTAAAATCCCTTATTATAGAAAAACTAGCAGAGTTAAAAAGGATTTTAATAATTTTATTTAAAACAATGTTAACACAATGAGAGTTTATTCTGAATTAACTGGATATGAAAATATTTTAACGTATTTTTAATTATGAACGTAATTCATTCGACTACTTTATAAATTTGATGTGATTGATTATTACACGTGGATCCCATCCAACAAAATGTTTGACTTTCATTTGGACTTGCAGTGCTTGATTGTTCTTAAAAGTCTATAAAATGTATGCACCACACTACGTTCATTAGCTAGGAGTGTTCTCGTTCAAAATTTATGGGTACAGAAAGCACTAATTTTTTTTGCACTTACTTCATATCAGTGTAAAATACAACAAAAAAAAACACTTACCTTCATTAAAGCACAATTATTAATAATTATCCTTTGCTATTTTCATTTCACTAATGTCCGATGGTTTCAATTTGGGTTTTTTTCTTATTTTAATAAATTTAAATGTTATTAATTTTAACAATTTTCGGAGAAATTATCATTACTTTGAAAATAACAAGAGAAAAAAATTTTGTTTATAATTTTTTTTCCATCTTTCCTTTGTGATTTCCTTTTTTATGCCAATTATCTTTTTACTCCATCAATATTGAAAAAGTAACAACAGGTCTGAATACGCAAAAGTCTTTAATTAATTCAAGTATTTTTTTACAACAAGTTAAAAAGGGTATTTTTTAATAAAGAGTCTCAAAAGTTGATGTTGTAAATATTCTATTTATAATATTTTATACCTTTTTCGTTTCACCCTTCAGTTCATTTTTTTATACTTTGTTTTACGTGTCTTTTTTCATTTTTTTTTAATAAGCAATTACGTCACAAAAAACTATGAAATAAGATCCATTCAGATCACTTTTTAATGAAATGTATAGAACTTTATTTAAATAAACCAGGCGTCTCCACTTTTCGCATCAATTCCTATTCAATGAAATCAAGTATGAAAAAATAGTAAGTTGATTTTAATTGAAAGATTGAAGTTTCAATGGAAAAAAATGTTAAAATGAAATTCATTTAAAGGATAAGTTTGAAATGTTTTCAAGTGGAAAAGTTATTCATTTAATGCTAGACAACAAACCACTTTTGTGATTTATAATGTGGATTGAAATTGAAATGGAGAGAGAAAAAAAAATTAATTAAAACTATCTCATCAACTTATTATGGGTAGAAAAAAACAAGTGCTCTGAATTAAACCAAACAGTTTTTAATGAAAATGAATTGAACTGATTTGTTTTTTTTTCTGTATGATTTTTAAAGAAAAACATAAAAATGAAAAAAAAATTTCAAGCGCATTTCCGTTGATTCAAATCCGTAATCTTACAAATGGCCATACACTGGAACACGATCTAACATTTTTTCATGAAAATTCTTCCACTCTGAGTGCATCATCAACCAGTGAAACATTGTCAAAGTTTTGTCGCAATTTTTTATCAGATTTTTCTTCCATTTACCATATTTTTTTCTCAATAAATCTGATTACAATTTAAAATAATGTCTTTTTTATAATATTTTTAGTTTTAGATTTATAGATGCTTAAAATTTCATGGATGAATAATTTCCCATAAAATTGCAACACATAGCAGCATGGATCACATTTAAAGTCCAAATAACCATAAAAATCATTTAATTCAGTATTTTTTTGTTTCTCTCTCATTCTTTGTGTCAACTAATGACATACAACGAATAATAAAAAAAAAAGATTGAATTAAAACAAACGGCATGTCATCAATTTTAAATAAATTTTTCTTTGGTATTTCTATTCTTTTCTCGTAAATGTAACATTTTATCCATGATGCATCTTTTTGTCCACAAACCTCATTGAAAAAAAAAGTGCAAGAAAAAAAAGTAATTTAAATGATAAATTTTTATTGAAAAACCCAACACACGAATTATTTGAATAGTGATGTCTGTCTTTTTTTCTGCATTTAATGATGAATTTAATGGAAATTTCTTTTATAAGTGAAGTTGTCTCGAAACAAAGAAAAGCTGGATGAAACATAAATAATACATTTACAAGCAATTATTTAAAGTGTGTCATGAATAAATTGATTTTCTTTTTTTTTCTCTTATCCATAAAATAAAATGATATTTAAAATTTATAATATTAAATTTATATTAAAAAAAATAAATATCGATACAGTAAGGAAAGTTCAAATACAGATATTAATAATTCATGGTTAGCTTTAAATTCTGATTGGATTTCAAACAATTGTTATTGTCTCATTGATCTGGTTTCTATTCAACTGTAAATTTATTCTATTCACTTGTTCAAATGAATTTTTTTTTATTTAGAATTTTAATGTAAATTTTATTATTAATATTATATCAATATAAAATAAAATATTTATGTTCCAAATGTAATTTATCAGATGCTTCCTTATTATAATAATATTATAGTCTACTTTTGTTCCGCATCATGTTCAAAAGAGAAAATTATAATTGAATTATTCTACAACAGGATACATTTAGAATATAATGATAATAATTGAATTTCAAATGGTGTGTGTGTGAGTATGAGAATTTAATACAGAACAATGATAAATTGATTGAACGATAATGGTAATAGTAATGATGTTACAGTGAATTGCGAAAAATAATAGATATAAGGAAGTATTTTTTACTATCATTTCAGGCTGTTACAATTAATGAAATTGATTCAAATTAGTTAAACAATGTATTTGCAAATTCACTTTGGTCGTTCCATTTGGAAACGGGCAGTGAATATTGAATTAAAAGTTTCCTACGAAAATAATCAAACTGTTAAATATACAATGAGCTATCTCCGAGCACTTACGTTTGTGCCAGTAAATGATGTTATTGAGGGTGTAAGAGCAGGAGGAAGAGTTAGGACTACAGCACCCCCTATCATCCATCGATATGGTTCCAAAGCCAAGAAACAGGATCCATTGATGTACACCTACACTCTTAGCGTTCTTATTTCAAGATCAGTCAGAGATTGTTGATGTTTTGGATAATGTGGTTGCGTTCCGGATTGTACTTCTTCTTCGTGAACGATTGCAATTTAATCGAGTTATATAACTGAAGGTGGCTGGTTTGGATGTGACTCTGTACGGCAATTTATAATTATTGCATAATCCGCCTCATTAAGTGAAGCTCTCCAACATATGTTATTACTCCGCATTCATTGTTGAAATTAGTTTTGAAAGTTCCATTTGAGGTTCGATCTATGCATCGCCAATACTGTTTAGACTGAGCAGAATTTGCAGACTCCATTATATACCTGAAAATTTGGAATTATATTGGTGACCTTGAATTACTCACATTATCCCTTTTTACTTACCTAAAATCACTTTCCTTTAGTATATATTTTCCTTGAGAAGTCAGCACAAGGCGAACATTACGATTAGCTGCCATTTTTTTAATTTGAATTGATTGTTTGAAAAAAGATATTTTAATAAAAGATTACTACAAATGAAAAATTGAATTCATAGTTGATCCGGCCTTAAAAATGTATTTTAAATAAACCATTTTAATTTGTTAGGTATGAACATTTAAAACGA
The DNA here is from genome assembly GCA_900002565.1 of Culicoides sonorensis. Classification (NCBI taxonomy): domain Eukaryota; kingdom Metazoa; phylum Arthropoda; class Insecta; order Diptera; family Ceratopogonidae; genus Culicoides; species Culicoides sonorensis. The sequence continues at coordinate 487,545 of LN483382.1, forward strand.
AAACAAGAGTTTTATCATAGAACAGATCATTATTTTGAGGTAATGAATTGTAAGCTTCAATTTGCTGAGCAAATCAAATTTCATAGTCCGTAAACTTTAATCAAAAGTAGGAAGAATTTATTATTTGTTCACGATATTCTTCATTTTGATCAATTCAGAGTAATACGTGTAACTAAATTTGAGTTTAAACCCATTTCAACAGATTTGTTTTAAAATTAAATCCAACAAAGTAACCAAGTAAAAAAATGTATTTATTGGACAGAAAAGTAATTAACTTTTAACTACTTTTAAAAGAAATTTTAATAAATGATCAAAAAATGTAGTTATGACAAAATGATTAAAATGTTTACAAAATAATAATTAAGAATTAACATAAATTTACGTATGGTATACAGTGGCATGAAAGTATTTTTAATTATTTTACAACATCATTTGTATGTGCGTTGTTTTTTTCATGTTAAATTCAAGTTTAATTGCTTGATAAACTTCATTTCATTATTAAAAAAAGTGTCAATTATATTCGTTTATGAATTTAAAACTCGTTTAATGTTAATTACATTTAAAGTCTTGTCAAAAGTGTTTTTTCGCAGAAAAGTTTAACTCTTTGATGTATAAATAAAATATTAAATAGTGGGAATTTCCATGGAAAGTGCTCTTAATTTTTTTTTGTGTTGAGTGTCAAAGTGAATGATACTTCAATGCAAAAGAAAAAAAAGTATAATTAAAATTTTTTGTTCATGAATTTGTTTCATTCTCCTGTTAAATTTAGTCACATTTACTGTTTGACAATAAAAATCTTGTTCGTTACTTGTTGAAAATATTTCAAACTGGGTTTCTTCTCAATTTGCCACGTTTGACATACTTATCAATTATTTTTGAAATCAATACATGCATATTTAAATTAATCACACGTGCTGACTTACATAATAAGGACAATAATATAAGCATCTTACAAAACACACGTAAGATCACATTTTACAACATATCATCATTATTTTTCCATTTGAGACATTGAGCAAATAAAAATAGCATATCATTACATTTATACATATGACTCGTAAATACCAAGAAGCACGAGCACAACAACTCGAGAAAAATAAACATAATGAAACCTTATATGTATTTATTTGAATTTCGTGAACTTTCTTAAATTAATAAAATATTAAGTATCAAAAAATGTGCACATTTCATTTATTTCGGTTTTGAAATCAATATCAATTAATGTGAGGAAAAAAATAATAAATTATAAACAACAAGCTAGTTTTTTATTTGTTTTTATATAAATTTAGATTAATTCATATCAAATCTAGAACAAAATGAAGGACAATGCTTTTTTATTACGGGTTGATGACAAAATATTTCAAGAATAATCTATCTTAATTACTTAAGCATGACATACAAGTGACATATCATGACAATATTATTTCATTCATATAAAAGTCAGAATAGTTAGTAAAAACAGAAAAACAAAAAAAATATAAGATCACGCAATCATCTTACGTTAGTTTCCATTTGCGGTTAATTTCGGGGATAGAATTTTATGACTATTTTAAGATTAAATCCTTTAAGGTTTCATTTTGAGTAGGTAAACCATTTGCACAGTTTGGCATTTTTAATCAATATCTCGATACCCAATTTGTCCTGATTTTCAATATTGAAAAATAATTTTTATAAGGAAAGTCCAAAAACTGACTTAGTTACACAAAACTTTCCTGAAAAATTTTCCAAGGAAAAAGTCGTTGATGAGTATGCAGATCGATAGAGAATCTTAAAATACAGCGCCTTGAATATGGGCTTTTCGATTAGACACTCCAAAGAGGCGCTGAGAGCTGATTTTGCGATTTACACGAAGAAACAAAATAAAAACAGCAAAAATAATAGAAAGACAGTAAAAGTCCAAGTAGTCCAAAAACATCCCTCCTCGAGACTGACAAGTAGATTGATGAGGTCGTTGATAACTTGAGACTAGTAAAAAATGAATAGTTTTTAACTGTCCCGCTTTTTGCTTTCAAATCTAGGTTTTTTATTTTACTAGTACCGGTTTCTCATCTAAAATACCTGATATGCCTAATTTTTGAGTGTAAAGTACATCAAGCTTTCTAAAAATATAAAAATTTTAAATACTTAACGGCTTAATGAAGTGAATTTTATGGAACCAAGTTCAAGTAAATTCATATTACGAACTGGAGTCCAAAATAAACTCTACACGGTTAGAAGAAAATGTGCCGCTGAAGTGCCGCATTTAGTGCCGCTAGCGGCACTAAAGTGCCGGAGCGCGGAACTGCACGGCACTCCAGCGGCACTACATTTTTATCGAATTTTTCACTTAAAACTAAGATTTAGATAATTAGAAAAGGCTTAAAGCTCATACTTTTTTCAAAAAAAATTATTATTTTTCGAAAAACCGCATGTTTTACATGACTCTTACTCGTGAAAATTAATATTCGAGTGATTTCAACTCGTGGAAATGAATTTTTGAGCAATCTCAATTCGCGGAAATGAATATTTGACTTTTTTAAACTCGTGGATAATAAAATTCGAGCGATTTTAACTCATGGATTGTAAAATTCAAGCGATTTCAACTCGTGGAAATTAATATTCGAACGATTTCAACTCGTGGAAATGAATTTTTGAGCGATCTCAATTCGCGGAAATGAATATTTGACTTTTTTAAACTCGTGGATAATAAAATTCGAGCGATTTTAACTCATGGATTTTAAAATTCAAGCGATTTCAACTCGTGGAAATTAATATTCGAGCGATTTCAACTCGTGGAAATGAATATTATTTTTTTTAACTCGTGGATTTAATATTCGGTGAATGTGGATAATAATATTAATTTCCACGAGTTGAAATCGCTCGAATTTTACTATCCACGAGTTGAAATCTCCCGAATTTTATTATCCACGAGTTTAAAAAAATCAAAATTTCATTTCCACGAGTTGAAATCGCACGAATTTTACTATCCACGAGTTGAAATCACTCGAATTTTACTATCCACGGGTTGCAAGTAATCAAAATTTCATTCGCACGAGTTAAAAGTACTCAAAATTTCATTCCCACGAGTTAAACGCAATCAAATATTCATTTCCACGAGTTGAAACCGCTCGAATATTAATTTCCATTAATTAGAGTCATGTAAATGAGTGCTTCCACGAGTTTGAGCAAGCGTATAAAACTCGTGGAAGCGTAGTCAAAAAATTTAAAAAAAAAATTAAAAAAAAAAATTAAAAAATAATTTTATTTTTCTATATGTTTTTTGTACGCTCAAAATGATTTTTGCCGGAGCAGTGCCGCTGAGTGCCGCTAGCGGCACTGTTTGCGGCACGTTTTCTACTAACCGTGTACTAAAATAATTATGATATTTTACTTTTAAAATACACCCTGAAATGTTACGATTACGGTAACTCGTAACTCGACCCTACTAAATTAATGAATACGAAATAACAAAATATACACATTGTTTAACAAATATTAATGAAAAATGCTTTGAGCTATTTAACTACAAATGAGTTTATTATTATTTATTCATGAATGTGCGTGTATATGTACTTTAACAACTAGAAAGATAATGTTCGAGTAAAGTGATGTATGTTAACTATGTAACTTTATCATTATTATGTTTCAACATTTTGATATAATGAGAAAAGTTGACAAGTGTTTGATTGCTCTTCAATGTTCATTTTGTTCAAACAATCAACTTTATAATTACAATTCAAATATCATTATGTCATGACATTTATTTGACATATTTTCATATCTGTATCTTGATAAAAAAAAAAGAAAACCGAAAATTTATTTCAATTTTCCGGTCAAATTCCTATCGAAGCTGCAAAGTATGTGAAATGTTTAACTTATAACTGATTTTTTCTCTTATGATTCATGGAAAATTTTACATTCAACTTTTATATTAAATTGAAATGAAATTTTATAAAAATAAACGCGAAAACAAAAAATTCAATTTAACACATTTTGCAAAATATGTACAATAAAAAAACTTTTTTATTATTTATTTATTTATTTTTCTTTTGCATTTGAATGATAATAAAAAATATTAAATCATTTGATGTTTTCCGTTTATTTCTGTGTTTGTTTTCAACCAAAAGTATTTTTTGTATTCATTTCAATCATTAACTTTCTGAACAATTATTTCAATGTTTCCGACAAATAGTAAAAATAAAATCAAACTTTGCTGAGTTATGAATTTGAAATGCAAAAAAAAAAACAAAATGAATGTAAAAATAAAAAGAGGAAGAAATAAAATAACATGAAATGTCATTTGAGACACTTTTTTTTATTGTAAAAATTGCAGTAATCAATTCAAGAGAAAATAAATTGAGTTCCAGATTGATTGAAATGTAAAATCTTATTTGCTGTGATCGCAATTTCCTGGAATTCAATCCATTACTTATCTCAAGTGTATTAGAAAAACTGAAAATGAAAAAATAAATACAAATTGCAGCATTTTTTATCAACAAAAGTTCAAAATAAGAACCTAAGGGATCGTTTAAAAATGATTTGTCTAATATCAATTTAAATAAGGCTTGTTCAGATGATGCTCCGTTAAAACCAATAAAATCCATTAGATGATATTTTCAAATAAAAGTTTTACTTCATATAATTTTTAAGTGTTGCTGGCAAAAAGTTTTTAAAGTCCTCTAAATAAAAATGAAATATTGCAACGGTTATGATACCATAAATGTTATTGTTTTAAGAGTTGTCTAGCCACAGGCAATAACAATTTAGTGAGAATTTTAATCGGCAATTAAATAAATCTTGAATTTTATATATTTTTTTTTTTTTTTTTATTCAAAATGTATTTTGTTTCAGTTTATTGGAAACAAACAAACAATAAATAGAATTTTCGTTGAAAAAGTCTGAGTTGAGGACTGTTATGGAGCTGAAAAGCCTGACTTCAATCAATTGGATGAGTGACAGTATAAGAAAAATTTAAAATTATCTTTTTCTCATTCAATTCAAGTTTTTGAATTTTTATTATGATTTTTAATCATTAAAAACTTTTACAATGAAAGAATTTTTGGAGAAAAAAGAAAGTATCTCACGTTTCCTATTCAATTACAGTAAAATATGAATAAAAAACAATAAAGCATTACATGGAATCATAAAAAATATCAAAAAAAAGTATATATGATAAAAAATATTAAAACGTTATGATAAAAACAATAATTGACTGAAACAATAACATAATAATAAAACCATTTTCATTTTTTGTTGTTCATAAAAAATTCAGATACTATAGATATGAATAACATTTGAGGAGGTCAAAAAACTTTCAAAACTAACTGTTTAAAAAAAGATTTTCAAAAGCCAACCGCTGGAAGCTTTTGGACCTATTGCAAAAATTAGAGGATCAATATAAAAAAAACTCTAGTAGAGAAGTAATTTCTGTCATTTACTGTACAACGTAAATCTTTATGATGTTGCACCAAATGTTCATTTGAAGGTTACAGGTACTTCAGAACAGAGCTCTTAAAATCGTTTACTGCCTCGCTGCATTGACTCACACAGTTGAATTGTTCAGTATTTATGCCAAGGGAATTCAGCCTGTGAAAACTCTTCATGAATTTGAAGTTTTGAAATATGTACCAAAGAGGTTCAATCCTGAAATTATGTGTCATAATCAACTTGTTTTTAATTCTGGTATTTGCGGACTGAGAGATGACCATAAGCTGATTCAAAAAAATGTCTTGGCAATTATGAGAAGCCGACATATGGCTTTTGTGGGTCCTTCTTACTTCAACAAGCTGCCACTTACTGTTAGGCTAATGTGTAATAAATTAATTTATCACGATTTCTCCAATGAATCTGTTATGAAATGTTCACTGCTTTGATTTTATTGTCTCTATCTTGACTAACAGTGGATCCATCTCTGAGTCAACCTCTTTTGGATTCTACGAACTATCTGTATGAATTGATTATCCGCCCCAACCAGAGGGGGCTGTGGAATTTCACTGCAAGCTTGAAAAGTTTAAATGTAAAATACTTTATTTTTGTTCTGTTATGCCTCTTTTTTTGTATGGTTTCTCTTTGATTGTTGAGAGCTGGTTGGGCTTTGGGTCTCTGTGTTCTTCTGCATCGCGTTGGGTAAACTCACATCGTAATTAGAATAACTTATTATTGTTAAAAAAAAAAGTAATATTCACACACATGATAAAGCTGTCCTCCTCACACACATGACAAGTGTCACTGAGGAAGCACTTAAGAACAATTATTGTACTAACTGAATGATCAGAACTATATAAATTACAATTGCAACTACAATTTAAACTCGTCTTACTCCATTCCTAAATTTTTCCGATTTAAATATTTGAATAAATATGATGAACAATGTCAAAGTGGTATCAAAATAGTTATCTACTAATTAAATAATTTATTCATTAAAGTTATATTAATTTTGTGCATGACAATTTTACCTTTTGAAATTTGATGATAATTTATTCTAAATTTGTATATGATATCATTAATTATTTTTGGTTAGTATTGGTTTACAAAGTGCAACTCAATTGAAATGATAATTATTATAAATTAACTCATTCACTTTGATGCCATGTTCTGATGATCAATGATAACATGTGGCTACATTTGGTTTAATTTAAATTTTCGCATTAGTACTTTAAATTGATAAGCAGACAACGATTTTAGAAGAACCGAGAGCAATACCGTGATTTTCCAATATGATTCGTCCTGAATCTCCTCTCTCATTTAGTAATTCTATCTTTACTTCTATCTCAATTTAACCATAAATGTGCCCAAATTAAATGTTATTTTTAATTCTTCGTAGAAAATCAACAAGCTTATACATTACATTAACATACAACCCAAATCCATTATTTTTGATCAAATAATAATAAAAATAAAATTTATACATGAAGTTTTTTTTTGTATTGGTTATGTTATTTACCATAACTTATGCACATAAAAAATTTATTACAGCCCATTAGTCATGTATTAATGTAGAGACATCGGAAAGCAATATGATCATCTAAATTTTGACTTACAATCATTTATTATACAGTCAAAAAAAAAAATAAGTGAACAGCAAAACCGATTATATGGACATTAATTTAATGTTGTGGTAGTTGAAATTGTTTTTTTTTTGCTTTTCATTGAATGATTTTATGATGATTTTGCTGTTTTATTATTCAAACAGTCGATATTTTATGCGGTTTCATCTTGAAATTCGAATGAAATGCGATTATCATGGTCCTGTCATCCTTCAATTAGCCTCATGTCTCTGAAAATGTGCTTTTATGGATTATTTACCCTTACTTGCTCATATTTTACTGCATGGCCACACGTTTCATAAATTGAAAAACAAGCACAATAATTAATTGGTTTCATATTTTCAACACATTAGATAAACACTCACCACTAAACAATGAACACGACACCTCCTAATTAGATTACATTTAATATTTATTTTAATAACACATTTTATAAAAGTAAGTTTAAATGTAGAAGAGAATGAGAGGAAGTGTATTCCCTTGACAAGTACCCTATTTTATTGTTACACTACACCTTTTGCATAATTAACACTTAAACTGACACTTTTTATTATTTTTTTTTTGTGTTTTATTTTTGCACTTTATAATTATCCTTACTCACTCAGTAAATATTGTCTCACTTGAAATTCCATTCCATTTAATTATTATCACAGTGTCGCACTTAAAATACCATAAAATAAACTTGTAAATTTGATTAAAAGTAATTTAAATAAGACTGCGAACTGTGTTGTCCAATTTTAATATGAAACAGATGCATTTCCATGATGATTGTAATTATTATTATTATAGCAACTAATTACTAAGATGAAATGGAAACTTTTTTTTTATATAGAAGATCATAAAAGAATATAATTTTAAATAAATAAGTAAGTGAAATGTAAGAGAGATGGAAAAAAATGTCTTGTAGCAACTTTGAATCTAAATGTTTCCAAGTTTAAATGCAATAAACAGATGTCTGACAATTTGCAAGGAATTGTAAATGTTTTTTTTTCCTTTTCACATAGTTAATAATGTTGTGTATATATTTTGAAAAGATAAATAGAAATAGTGATAAGTCTGGAATTTTTTCTGTCTAAGTGGCATCACTGAATGTCTTTTTGTTGTACAAAGTAATGAAAAAAAGTTTTATTGAAATAAGTGAAGTGCAATTGTGATAAATTGAGAACTTTATTTCTATGTTTAATTCAATATCTTGGCTTAATTTTTTTAACAATCTCGAACACTATTCTAGAATTCAAGTGCCTTATCTTCAACTCGGAGCTGAAAATGGCTCTAATTTGTAAATGGCTATCACAAGCTGGTCCAATTCATCAGACATCATTTTAATTTGATTTTTTCCCTCTATCCACAAATAAAACTATTTCTTATTATGAAGAGAAATCAACAACGGTATAAATTTCATAAAGAAATTTTTTTCTATTTAGTAATTTGAGATGATATCGTCCTTTAACACAGTGGTCTGCATAACAGCTGTATAAATGCTTGATTGTCATTATTTAATATTTTCAAGTTTTCTCTGAAAACTTTTCATTAATTATCAGAAAATTATTATGAAATAAATTTGAGATAAGCGACAATTATAAACAGACATAAAAATATAGAAAAATGAGTTTAAACTTCCATGATAAGAAAAATAAAGCACAAATATGATTTTCACTGCATTTTATGATTAGAATCCTTTTAATGACGATCAAAATGATAATCATTTAATGGTTTTTTAATTGAAGAGGCATAATTTTGTTATTAAATTGAAGAAATTATTTCATTCAATTAAATTTCTTGCATAAATTTTCTAGTCTCTTGTAAGGATTATGACTTTATAACGAAAAATGTCAGCCACCCTTAGAATTTATGAAATTTAACCGTAAAGCAGTCAATTTCATCCTGTTTCAAGGCAAAAAATTTTACCATGTCCCATCATCCTTCATCATATGCCTCGCTATAGCTATCATAAAAAAAAATTTAAAGTACTTTCAATAAGTACTTACCGTTATTTTCTCATAATAAAAACCAAAATAAAATTGATAACCCACTTTTCTAGATGATTTAACTTGAATTTCACACATAAGTTATGAAAAATACCGTATTCAATTCAATTCAATTGAAATAACTTTTCATTTTTATCTGACATCCATGAATTTGCGTTTAAAATGACAAACATACAAAAGTATCATAACCAAATACTCAACCATATATACAAATTTTTATATGTGATCATTATTTCAAGATGACACTTATCAAGTTTATGTGTTGAAAAATTGGCACATACTTGACTTATGATGTTTGCATGATAAATATTTGTGTATGACCAACTTCAATAAATAATAATAAAAAATAAAAAAAAAGAGAAATAATAAAACTACACACTTTCACTCATTTCAGTTTTTATTGCTCTTTTATTGAATATTCATTCGTTTTGATGCTCTTTTGGTGCAAAAACATGGATTGTACTTGAAATGAAAATGTTGATAAAAAAAATTGTCTGATAACTTTTGTCTGTAAAGTTGGTTTAATTTATGATGTGAATTCAATAATTTTTGTTTATGAATTTTTTTTTATTAGGCGTGTATTGAATTTAATGTCAGTAAATGAATTACTTGTTAAGGTTAATCGATGAATGTACAAATTGAATTCATTTGGCATACAAGGTAATGTATCTAAGGAATTTAAAATTAATCAGTCATTTCATTACCATGTACTTGAGAACATCATTTAAGCAATAAATGGAGTAGAAGAAATGAGAAAATTTATGGTCTTTATAACCTTTCATTTCATCAAACACGTACACTCACATGCAAACACATGGATATAAATTGATGTACCAAGGATTTCAATTCAAGTATGTAGCATAACTTTATATTAAATGCATCTCTTTCACATAATCCACTTTAAACTGTACTCTCATATATCACTCTCACATTTCATTTCACCTTTACAATTTTACGATCTCTGTTTTATGACTCCCACTATACTACTATAATATTGACCTGCTTTTGAAAATATTATTAGATAACTCTTGTATATGTGGTTTCAAGAACAGTTTTTTTTTTTTAAATGTAACCTTTGTTAAAGTTAATTTATTTTTTAGCATCACTGTCACACTCTCATAAAAAAATCGGTTAAACAAATAACGCAAATTAAACAGGTTTAAAAAAGTTGATCCACCATAAAACGCTATCAATAAAGTGGATATGTCTAGTGGTCGTTTATGACCAGACAATGCAAATACCAAAAATGTTATTGCAATATTGGTTTTTTAGTGGATGGTGAATTTGGTTTTAATTTAATTGGGATTCAATTTGTATTAGAAATAGAATTTTATATGAATCGGATCGCTATGACTACCTCTCTGGTTTTTAATAATGTGAGATATGATTAAATTTCGATATTCGTCCTCGTTGTTCAGGACATTCCATCTCGTCTCCACAAAATTTCCCATGAGCAGCAAAAATGAATTTCAGCTGCGAACTAAATGACGAAGTACCGTGGAGCATTTTCATTTTATTTGTATCATACTCTTTTCACCTTGATATCAATTTTCATTAGTCCAAAACAAGCATATGAAAATTGATATGCAAAAATTTTGTTTGACTTTGAAATGGTATCCAATCCTTTTAATCTATTTTGGGGTTAAATTCTCTACTGACATTAAAAGATATCAAAAACAGAAAAAAAAGTAACATTATAATTTTTACATACACTCCATACAAACAGCCGAGAACATACATGAACTTGTTAAAATGGTTGGATGTTGAACACAGAATTGGCAGGTATTGTTTACATTTTAATCTTGCTTTTATTTTATTTAAAAAAAAAAACACAAACACACAAAAAAACCATACAAAACGGTCTTGTTGCTATACCCATTTTGAGTTGAAAATACACACAAAAAACACGTGCATAACAAGCAACAAAACAACTATTTGACACATCTGTATAATCTAAAATAATCTTATGATTCAAATTTATGGCATAACTTCGTGTTCATCGCAATAAAAAAATAAAATAAAAAAATAAAAAAACTACTAGTCGGATTATCCACTTTGCCAAAACAGTCATTTTTTGTTGTTATTCGATGATACAAGTTGAGACGAATCCCCCACATAAAATCCTATTGTTGTTGTATCGCATATCGCTGTGAAATCATTCATCTGCATAGTTTTGTCCCATTTTTCACTTGTTTATGACCAATAAAAAAATATATATCGCCAATCGTAAAACTTTGAATTATTTCTAACAAAGTGAATTAACTATAAACAAGATAGAAAACATTCATGGTTTCTATTAAAACTGAAACTAGTTGATATTAAAATAATAAATAATTTGTTATCCCTTACCGACTTCAATTGTTTTGATTTGCTCATTGAATTGTGTTATGATTGAAACTTATTTACTCGAAAGAGATGTCATAAAATCATTTAAGTAGGCAATCATTTGTTTTCTTCTCGTATATTTTTTCTTCCTTTTTTTTACTTTATTTTATTTATCATCACATTTCGTCTTATCTACATCTTTTCAATACTAAAATTTATGTTTTACTTTTATTATTATTAAAAAAAAAATGGAAGAAGAAAAAAATTTTAGTAGAAAATTATTATCCTTCATAAAATTTAATACAGACTAATACTCAAAAATACGTCTAGGTTACAAGCAATGTGATGATAGAAAAAAAACACACGACTAAGAAAATTCGAAAACATGTCATTTTATGTTTCGTTTTGATTCTTTTTTATATCCGGTGTAACTTCCTCTACAATAAAATGTTATAATAAACAAAAAGAAAAAAATTCATTTTTGAAAATCCTGTTATGTTTTGGTCATTTTAGTTAATGTTGTGGTTGTTATTTAAAATTTGTTTGTTTATTTTCTTTTTTTTGACAAAGTTTTACATTCCAAATTGAAAATACTGTTTAAAAATTTTGTAAAAAAAGAAAGTTTACTGTTTATGTCATTATTTAAATTATTATTTAATTTTTCACATAAAACTGCTTTTCAGTTGCATTTTCGGTATTCCTGTAAATCACAAAATCATCGTTTTTCTGGTTGATTTAAAAATATTCGAGGTAGAGTCTAACTGGTTCGAGATGGTCTAAGGTCTACTTGATGAGATGCAATCAACAGATTTTGATTTTTTTTTCTTTGATAAATATTGAAATTTCGGTACAGGGAACTTGGAGAATGGAAATGTTGTTGGCTGGGAGTCGAGGGAATAGATAGAAAATGAAATAAGGGAAGGGAGTGGCAATCATGTGTAGGCGTGGTTAGTCAGAAATTAACTTTGAAGGTGGTGATACAATTAACTAAAGCTTTGATAAATAAATTAAAAGTCAATTTAATTAAAAATTAAATCTTTCCATTTACCAAAAAAAAGAGGTCGTAAGGGCCTCTGAATCACTTCACTAAGATAACACTGCTTAACATTTTGAAAAAATTGTCTCTGAACGCAAATTCCTTTTGGGGACCAATTTTATATAAAAAAAAATAAGTTTGGCGTTTTCCGTTTTTCATTTGGAACTCGTTTTAATTTTTTAAAGTGGATTGACGTTTTAGAGCAATTTTCCAAAGAGATTCAAAAATAGGGTATCGTTTTTATGAAAAGCGTACCGTTGGTGCAGTGGTTTAGCATACAGTCGTTCGTTCGACTAGGTTAAGCAGCTGTGAACGGTGCTCGTTGTTGGATGGGTGACCACCTACCAAAAGTACGCTACATAAGATTGTCATATGTCTGAATCATCCATAGTACTATTACTATTCGAGAAAAAGACAATATGCACATTAATTAGGATAAGACAACACTAGTACATACAGAATGATGTATGTGGATTACAAAAAGCCCAAAATATAAAGTGGCTGAGGTGATCTTGGGAATCTGCGTTCGATTCCTGGCTAGTACGCTATCATAACATAACATATGGCATACTTCATATCGCATTTTTTTTTTAACCAAATATGAAACTAGTTATAATTAATTTTTTTTTCAAACAACTTAAAGTAAACATATTAAATTTTGATAAAATAATAGTTATGTTTGGATAAACCATCTTAAACATATTTTAAATAGGTTCTAAAATAGCGCATTGTCTTCCTCTGTCGTGCCACGTTTGAGACGATTTTTTTTTTTTTGTATTTTTTGAATCCAATATATTGATAAATCATTTGAATGACCACATTATTTAACAGAAAACTTTTTGAAATATCCAATTCAGCTGTGGAATTCAGCCTTTTCTTAATAAATATGTGTTTATTGACAATTATAAACACCTGTATTTCGCTTGTAACGTTCATAACGAAAAAATTATAAAAGTTTATACTACGGCTAATTTTTACTCTATACATGCTTTTATAACAACAAAAGGTTCTAATTTGTCATAAAATAAGCAGTAATATGCTTCCAAATTGGTCATTTCGAGTGTTAAACTTTAAAAAAAATAGGTTCAAATACTTGTAACGTTCGTAACGGAATTGCATTAAATTTATGTAACGGATTTTTGTTTGATAAGAGTCATGTGATTTTAATTGATTGTCACATTTTTGTATTTTTCAATAAAGTGAATTTTTAATTTTG
>LN483382.1:501234-612443 GCA_900002565.1 Culicoides sonorensis
AAGAATAATATTGATTATTTAGAGAAAACACGAAACAAATCTCGTGAAGATCGATTGAAAAAGAAAATGAATGAGACTGACGATGAAAAAAAGTACAGACGGGAACTTACTTTGTTGAGAGTGAATAAATGCAGACAGAAAAAGAAAGCGATTGCTGCTCAAAACACACAATTCAAAACCACTCAGTCTCGGGGTCGAGTAGTTAATAAAGTTCTCAAGACACTTCCGAAATCAAGCGCACAACGTGAAGAAGTTCTTTCTATTATAACTGGATCTCCCCCTAACACACTTATAAATTCTAATCAGTTATCAACTCGTGCTACACCACCATCGATAACCAGTGCTATTGTAAATTACTATTTGTCTGATGGAGTTAGTCAAGTTTCTGCTGAAACAAGAGATCAGAGACGAAAAAATAAAGAAAATGATATTCGTATAATGACGTTGTCGTTGACCGAAGCGTACGCTGGATTTTGTGAATCGCATCCTAATATTAAAATAGGAGCCACCACTTTTAATACACGACGCCCACCAAATGTTTTATTGATGAAAAATACCCGTTATAATGTCTGTCTTTGTTCCCAACACGAAAACTTGAAATTTAAATTACATGCATTACATCATATCAACACTAACATCCTTTCTGAATTAAAATCATTATCATCATTGGAATCCCTTTTAGTATGTGAAAATCGTAGTGATGAGTGTTATTTGGCTACATGTAAAGTTTGCGTGGGTAGAAAAAAATTGTCTATCTTACTTAACAGCCTTCCCGAAGCTCAAAAAGAGGGGAAAGTGTCCTGGTTTGTTTGGAAAACTGTTGATAATGGAAATTTTAAACAAGTGTGCAAAATAAAAGAAGAGACAACTGTAGCAGAATTGGCTGAAAAATTTATTAATGACATAGATGGTTTTCTGAAGCATATTTATGTGTACCGTATGCATGTTGAAAAATTTAAGCAAGATAAAATGCTTTCTCTTTTGCATGATGCACATACTGCTGTGTTACAAATCGATTTCGCAGAGAATTACAAGTGCTTTGATCAAAACTCAACTCAAGGTGGTCATTTTGGGTATAACCTTGTAAGTATTTTTTTAGTGTGGTGCAATCATAAAATTTTTATTATTTTGAGTATTTCATTTAGGTATCAATATTTACCATTGGCTTTTGGCATAGGTTTTACGAATCTATGGCGATCGTATCTGATGTGAATGATCATACAAAGGCGTCGATAATACCAATGCTTGACTACCTATTTGAGAATTTTCCATCCACCGTAAAAAAAGTCATAATTTATAGTGATAATCCTACATCACAATTCAAAAATAAATTTATATATGCAGCTATTTTGTTTCTTCAAAAAAAATATAACTTAGAAGTACAGTGGACCTATTTTGCACCCGAGCATGGGAAAGGGAGCGTGGACGGAGTGGGAGCAACTTTGAAAATAAAAGCGAGAAGAATGGTACTTACAGAGAGAGCAAGAGTTACAAATGCAGAAGAATTTAAAACTGCTGTCAATGGATTAAAAATAAAAGTAACACACATGCGGAAAGAAGAAATGGAAATTCGGCGGGCACAATTAAATTATCCTGAAATTTTAAAGGCAAAATCAGTGCCTGGCACCGCGAAAAACTTTTTTTTTACATTTGCGAACAATAAGATTTCTCCTTTTTTCACTTTTAAACAAAATATTAATACTTAAATTCAGTCATAAATTTTGAGTAATTTAGAAATAGGTAATTGTGTAACGTTCGTAACACACATGTCTTGATTTTTCTTGCTTATTTAGCCATAATATTTAATGAACCAATTAATAAACAACAAGAAAACATATTAACGATGATAAAAATGTATTTTATTTTTATATAAATTTTCTCAATTCGTAGGAAAGCATATTTTCACAAAAAAAAATTTTTTGACCTTCGGAAATTTTGTAACGTTCATAACGGAATGTTTTAGTTGTATTTTTCGCATTTTAGCCTCTAAAGTCCCATATTTTGTTTTAAATGAAAGAAAACCTATTGATGTTTAATTATTTAGATCTAAAAAAAATCTTTTTGTTTTAAAACATACTTTTTTAATCAAAATACACCTAAATTTTGTAACGTTCGTAACGGTGAAGTATGCCATATGGATCTGTGGCCTTACCATGCGTCCAAAACACCAAATATATAGTTTTTTTGGAAAGTTTGGACAATTTTCTTTAAGAATATCATAATTGGATTTTTTTCGGATCCATCTCTAACCTTAATAATGTGTTCAAATGAAAAAAAGGGAAACGCCAAACTTATTTTTTTTATATATAAAATGGGCCCCCAAAAGGAATTTGCGTTCAGAGACAATTTTTTCAAAATGTTAAGCAGTGTAATACATTCTAAAGGGAAAATACCCTCATAGTGCAAAAAATGATGCATCATAATGATCATCGATGCACTCAAAAATCTAATTTTTCATATTGTCTCTGCAAACCTTATGTGAATATACATTTTCACATCATAATAAAGTAAAGTCATGTTGTCACTTTATTTTGCCACTTATGCACGAAACACATTTGCAACAATTTCGAAGCAAAACATAAATACAGAAAGTTGTTCATTTTATTTGTTGTTTTTGAAGATGAGCTGAAAGAAAAAATAATAAAAAACAATGTAATGAAATAAAATTTAAAGAAAAAGATATGAAATGAAAAAAAAATATTTGACTTGAAAACAAAATATTATTTTCCATCACACACACACTATTATGCTACACTAAACACGACTTTGTCACTCATTGTTTTACTTACTGCATTTCAAATAACTTTTTGTTTGAACAACTCAACAGTGTGACAGCTTACAACAGCTTTCGTGCTTGTTTGTCTAAAGTTGTATTTTTTTCAAAGAAAAAAAAAGAAAGTTAAATAAAATTTATTCTTACTGACATATTTTTTTTGTACTAACATGTTCTGCATGTAGTTACTTTACCTATTCCTTTCATTCGCGTGTTGAGGTTAACACAAAAAGACACAAACGTTAATTTTTTGTTTGAGTATACCAAGAAATGTCAACCATGAAGGCGGTTCAGATGAAATTCCCTATCCCACTTAATTTTTTCTTTTTTCTTTATTTAATCATGGGCGGTAGTGAAAATTGAGTCAGTTGTTGTTGTTATTGCAATATTTTTACAACAAAGAATCAAGAATTTAAATAGAGATGAAATAAAAATATCGATACAAAACTCAATCAAGGATTTTTTTTTCTTGCTTAAATGGAATACATGCCATCAGTTATTCGCATAACAATTTCATCGCTAACCACCATTCAAAGCAAAGTCAAGTGATAAAAATTTTGCAGTAGACAGATTTTTTTTCTCTTCCATTCAACGATATGAAATAAGAATGCATTTTTTTTTCAACTCATTCCATGAATTAATTTAATAAAAACACCGTTTTACTTGTTCCGTTTTAACAAGTTTAATGTTAAACTAGAGTGCTTACATTATGAAATTATATGATAACATCGACACGGTATCATGTTATTATTATAAAGTTTTCTTGGGTTCCCATTAAATCCACACGAAATGCAATTTTATTTAATTTTTTACAATTTTTTTTTTGCATTTTACGTTTTGTTGTAAGAAAAATTACAATAATAAAGTGACTTCCAGTTTAAATAAATTGCTTTTCACATTTAAAGTGAATGACCGATATAAATTATGTTATACAATTATAATTTTAGAATCAATGAATGTAATTAGCATAAAAGCTTTTGTTCAAATATTTTAACGTTTAAATTTATTATAATTTATATTAATATTTAAAAGAACAAAGAAATAGGTTCTCATGACTGCTTTCTTCTATGTTTTAAGTGACGATAAATTTTTTGTATACAAAGCGAGAGAGGAAGGAAAATACATATAATTTATGAATTAATTATAATTATACTCTTGATTGTGCGGAACGAATTCAAAAAGAACTGGAAATAATGTGACCCATTTAAGTTGTGTGACAACAAAATGATATTTTGTGATAAGGTTTTGTGAATTTTTTTATTTTTTAAATTTGATTTTAGGAACCGAAGAATTTTCCATAATTCTATAGTAATTAAATGAAACATTGATGATGATGATTAGAGAAGAGTATAACCACCTCAGCCACTACTACATTGGGCTTTTTGTGGGCTGTGTTTCGACTTACCCTATTTTTTTTTTACGTATTTTACCATCAACCACAACGATGTTGGTCCCAAATCAGCAACTTTATTGGTATAATTCAGTACATGAACCTTAATTCTATTTGGTAGTTTCTTGTCGAAACGTCTTACCCTTGACATACACCATTGGTATTTATGGTTGGGTGTCTTCGCTATTGGTGCGCAGAATTCCTACGTCCTAGATCTCAAGGTCCACGAGATCTTATAATTTTTCTTTTGCCGTTTCATGCTGTAATTACACAATTCTACAAATTAGCAAAAATCGAGCCGCAGAGCGGTCACTATGATTTTCAAAAACTATGGACAAAATGTGATCGAACGAGCCCTGATAGAGATCGCCAGCACGTCAGAGACGGTAGTTATCGAGATTGGAGATTTTTTTAAAAATGTTTCTCTTGTTTTTTTAGGTTTTCATGATTTTATTGTAAATAACAAACGATTATAAGAAGATTTCGTTCCTGGAACTTTTTTAGTGCGAAAATGAAAAAAGTTCCAATTAAAAAATCTTCTTATAATTGTTTGTTATTAACGATAAAATCATAAAAACCTAAAGAAATAAGGAAAAAAAATTCATAAAAATCTCCAAGTGCACTAAAATAGCTTCAATTTCTTCGAAATCCGAATCTCGATAACTACCGTCTCTGACGTGCTGCCAATCTCTATCAGAGCTCGTTCGATCACATTTTGTTCACAGTTTTTGAAAATCATAGTGACCGCTCTGCGGCTCGATTTTTGCCAAATTGTAGAATAGTGTAATCCAAAACTGGAGAAAAATCACAATTCCAGCACTATTTTGATTTTTTCTATCTGCTACAAGTATCGAACCCATGACATCCAGTACAGAAAGCTAATAGCTTAACCACTGGACTATACAAGCAGAGAGGCTATACATTATATTCTTCTTTAACGATACTTATTTCCTTCAAGAAATCATATTTCAAAAGAAATATCATTCCAAAGAGCGCCCTTGGATTAATTTGCCCATTCAAAAAACCTCTTGCTCCTGTTCTCAAGTCCACTACAAAAGCAGAGAATTTGCTGAGCCCTTTCTTCTTCTGCTTGACGTATTCTACATAAATCTGTTTCACTTAGATTCATTATCTTAAGGTGTTTTAGTACACGTGCGTGTCCTGTAAGGAATGCCACCAGAACTCTTACTTGACCTGTGGTCATTTCTAGAAGCTCCTTAGTACGAGCGGCTGACCATTTGGGTATAATATTAAGTACGTGTTCAGAAAGACGATTGCTTTGCAGATCCCAGTATCAAGTTGATTCATCTATAAGCCACTCAAATATTGCAGAATTTGCTGTTTTTAATGAAAGTCCTAAGCATGGTTCTATACCGGCATAAGTTGAAGCTGAACCTTCCCTTGCTAGTCTATCCGCAATTTCATTTCCCTCTATGTTACTGTGCCCAGGCCACCAAATGATTTTCACTCTGTTGTTTCTTGAAAGTTGATAGATAAGATCCAAGCATTTTCATATAATTTTTTTAGAATTAACATTGAGCAATTAAAAAGAATTTGAATGATAAAGTTTAAACAAGCACATTTTTTTTTTTGAATTACGAGACAATTTGAATTTTGATTTATAGTTTTTGACATAAAATTAAATTTTAGAACATACAAACAATGCTAATTAAATACTATTGAAAAAATTCAAAACAATTTTAATTGAGCACATACTTGAGTCAAGACATGACAAAAATAAACAAGAATCTTGTTGTTCATCAATCACAAAACATTATTTTTCATATTCAAAATAACAATAAGATTAAATTGAATTTCACTTCTATATTAGATTCAAAATCATATTTAACCCAAAAAACTACGGAAAAATCAAAACATTAGACATCAAATTGTACAAAATTCAGCTGGTAAGGATTAAAATCTGGCATTAAACTTAAATTTAAATGTCATTGTTGGCACAAATTCAAAATTATCGTATAAATTTGTATTTTAAATGTCTAGCAACCATAATGGACGAAATGTTTCCTCAATATGTCTCTGTGTGTGTGTGTGTAGTTGTGTGAACATATTGAAGCAATTTTGTAACTGTGTCAAGTTGTTGCTGAAATTGACTCGCTTTAATATGATTTGGTTAAGAAGATAAAAAGGAAAATTTATGTAATATCATTTAAAGTAGACAAAAAAAAATAGAAAAAATGGTAATGGAATTTTTTTGATTCCTTATTCCATGTTGATTGAAATGTAATTCAATTTTGAGTTCAAATCAAGAATTTAAATTTCATTTTGATTTCGTTACATATTTCAATTGAGTTACTTTAAATAAATTACTTCAATTTTTCTTCACTTTAAAAGTTCATGAATTTTTTTTTGCTTTGCATTTTGTTTTTTCTTCTTCTTTTCTTTTCTCTTATGAAAGTAAACTTTAATACGTAAATCACTGTCAATGTCATCCAATAAAATAAATGTTATTCTCAATGAAATTCTCGTCTGGACAAGTAGCATAATGAAGAAATGCTTTACCCTACAATCAATTTTACTTGTCTAACACAACGCACAGACATGAGACGTAAAACAATCATAAATTTGCTCGTTCAAGAATAAAAAGCATATTATATTTGTCAGTTTTGTACGATAATTTAACGTGTGTGTGTGTGTGTAAGTGTGTTCATGGAAAAATATTTTTATTTTTTTTTAGCATAATAGCATTAAAATAAATTCACACATAAACTCGTTTCCATTTGTCTTGAGAATAAATGATTGTAGTCTTAAAGGAATACAAAATCGCATATCCTTTTTTTTGTTGTCGAAATTATATAGAGATTGTATGTAAGATGCTCCATTGAGAGGTATACGTACAAAAATTTGCTATATATTTCATTCATTTTTACTAAAAGTTCAACCAACTTTTTACATTGTTGTAGACATTTTATACCACTTTTTCGTGATCTTGCTAGCATAACACTACAGCATGATTCCATTTTTGTAAAATTGTTTCATAAATGATACTGTTTTGATAGTCTTCTGTAAAGGGATTGTTTTTAAGAGGTTTTTACTGATAATTGCATTAAATACGCTTTTATTGTGGTCTTGTCTGTGATCAATCTGATAAATTCTGATAAGACTTTTAACTGACATAGCAATTGAAGTCTCAAGTCATTTAAAATGCACTTAAATTTAATTTTCCGTCCGAAATTTCCCAAATTCCATCCCAAACATTTTGATATCATGCGTAATTTTATGTACATACTTTTAAGTCGATTAAATGTTTAATGTTGAGTGTAACACGTTGTCAATACAAGATGTTATTTTTTCATTCTTGTATTGTGTTAAAGAGCACATACTTGAACAATTGAATTAGATATTTCGAGTGAGTGTGTTCCTTTTTATATATATTTAACATCCTTTTACATTGAATTTTGTTTTATACATTACAAGTAATTTGATAATCAAGAGAACATGAAAAAAAAACTTGCTACTTTTAAGTGAATTTTGAAGTAATTGAATTGAAATGTTCGGTCAATCGATACAAGTTAATTATGTGTAAAGGGTTGAGATCACTCTTCCATATTAATTTGCATGGATGTCAAGAATTGAGCTTCCATGGACATTAAAAAAAAAATTTCATTAAAATAAAAACTATTTTTCAGTTGAGAAAAAATAAATCACCTTAAATTACTTTAAAACTTAAACATAATGATTATTTACTGAAGTTTTTATTAAAAGTACAATGCAAAAATTCATACACACATTTTTTTTTCTCATTTCCACTCATAAACCATTAAAAAATTAGAATTTTGTGTTACGCTCGAGATTTTACGTAAAATGACATAAATACTGTTCAGGGAATAATATTTGAACAACAATAGAAGCTGAATAATTTGTGTGCACTGTTATCAGAACATATATTTTAATGTACTGTTTTTTATAATTGCCCTACGGCAATTTAATGTGTGAAAAGCAGGATATTGAAAGTGATATGAAATATTGTACTTAATATTGCTATTTTGAGTTCAGATTAAACTCAATGGTAAAAATTTAATTACCAGTGTGAAATTAGTACGGGTACGGATTATGCTTACCATCCTTCTCAATCAAAGGATGGTAAGCATATTTTACTCGTCCATTCCAAGATGGTAAGCATGGTCCGTACCCGTACTAATTTCACAATTTTTAATTTAACTGTGAAATTAGTACGGATAAAAAAAATAAATTTTAAAAAAAAATTCTTATAATTTTTCGCGTCCTACATTTTATTTTATAATGTGAAGATTAAAAGCCCTCCATCATTACTGATCATGATTGAAAAAGTGCATTTTTTGCGTTTTTTCGGTAATCGGCCAGCTGCCAATTTTTTGTCTTCCACTATATTGATGTCTAGTTTTCACAGATAAGTCAGAAATAGTTCAGGGTAGGGGGGAAAAACATTTTCAGACCTCATTTCATAGGAAAAACATCGATTGTACATGTAAAATGATTGAAAAAGTGCATTTTTTCAGATTTTTTGCAATAATTTCTACGTATAATCGATTTTTTTTTTATGAAATGAGGTCTAAAAATGTTTTTCCCCCCTACCCTGAACTATTTCTGACTTATCTGTGAAAACTAGACATCAATATAGTGGAAGACAAAAAATTGGCAGCTGGCCGATTACCGAAAAAACGCAAAAAATGCAATTTTTCAATCATTTTACATGTACAATCGATTTTTTTCCTATGAAATGAGGTCTAAAAATGTTTTTCCCCCCTACCATGAATTATTTCTGAGTTGTCTGTGAAAACTAGACATCAATATAGTGGAAAACAAAAAATTGACAGCTGGCCGATTACCGAAAAAACGCAAAAAATGCACTTTTTCAATCATTTTACATGTACAATCGATGTTTTTCTTATGAAAAGAGGTCTAAAAATGTTTTTCCCCCCTACCCTGAACTATTTCTGAGTTGTCTGTGAAAACTAGACATCAATATAGTGGAAAACAAAAAATTGGCAGCTGGCCGATTACCGAAAAAACGCAAAAAATGCACTTTTTCAATCATTTTACATGTACAATCGATTTTTTTCTTATGAAAAGAGGTCTAAAAATGTTTTTCCCCCCTACCCTGAACTATTTCTGAGTTGTCTGTGAAAACTAGACATCAATATAGTGGAAAACAAAATATTGGCAGCTGGCCGATTACCGAAAAAACGTAAAATATTAACTTTTTCAATCATTTTACAAGTACAAACGATTTTTTTCTTATGAAATGAGGTCTGAAAATGTTTTTCCCCCCTACCCTGAACTATTTCTGAGTTGCCTGTGAAAATTAGACATCAATATAGTGGAAAACAAAAAATTGGCAGCTGGCCGATTACCGAAAAAACGCAAAAAATGCACTTTTTCAATCATTTTACAAGTACAATCGATTTTTTTCTTATGAAATGAGGTCTGAAAATGTTTTTCCCCCCTACCCTGAAATATTTCTGAGCTGTCTGTGAAAACTAGACATCAATATAGTGGAAAACAAAAAATTGGCAGCTGGCCGATTACCGAAAAAACGCAAAAAATGCACTTTTTCAATCATTTTACAAGTACTATCGATTTTTTTCTTATGAAAAGAGGTCTAAAAATGTTTTTCCCCCCTACCCTGAAGTATTTCTGAGTTGTCTGTGAAAATTAGAGATCAATATAGTGGAAGATAAAAAATTGCCAGCTGGCCGATTACCGAGAAAACGCAAAAAATGCGATTTTTCAATCATTTTACATGTACAATCGATGTTTTTCCTATGAAATGAGGTCTGAAAATGTTTTTCCCCCCTACTCTGAACTATTTCTGAGTTGTCTGTGAAAACTAGACATCAATATAATGGAAAACAAAAAATTGGCAGCTGGCCGATTACCGAAAAAACGCAAAAAATGCACTTTTTCAATCATTTTACATGTACAATCGATTTTTTTCCTATGAAATGAGGTCTGAAAATGTTTTTCCCCCTACCCTGAACTATTTATAAGTTATCTGTGAAAACTAGACATCAATATAGTGGAAGATAAAAAATTGTCAGCTGGCCGATTACCGAAAAAACGCAAAAAATGCACTTTTTCAATCATGATCAGTAATGATGGAGGGCTTTTAATCTTCACATTATAAAATAAAATGTAGGACGCGAAAAATTATAAGAATTTTTTTTAAAATTTATTTTTTTTATCCGTACTAATTTCACAGTTAAATTAAAAATTGTGAAATTAGTACGGGTACGGACCATGCTTACCATCTTGGAATGGACGAGTAAAATATGCTTACCATCCTTTGATTGAGAAGGATGGTAAGCATAATCCGTACCTGTACTAATTTCACACTGGTATTTAATTTTCGGAGTCAAAGCTTAAGTCGTTAATGATTTCGTCAAAATTAGGATCGTAAACAGAGTTGCCAAAAGCCTGACCTCAAGTCGTCAGAGTTTTGTTTTTTCAAAGTCCTGGAATTGAGGCAATGAAATCAAAATACAATTAAAAAATTACGCTAACGAGAGTAAAATGTACACACTTCAAATCACAATGTCGCAGTGTTAATAGCATTTTTTTCTCTTTTATTCCTTTTTGTACCATTCATTTATAGAAAATATGTAAATCACACTTTATTATCATATAAATTTTAAGTAAATTGCAATTGTATAGTCTGTACTTTTTTGTTTTTGTTTTTTTGTCCTTTTTGTTTGTTTTATTTGTGCTTGTATTAAATTAAATTCAAAATAAACAAACTTTTAAAGAGATCTTCAATTTTTGAAAGAATTTCTACACATTTTCTTTAAACTCAAAAACATGAAAAATTTAAATCACGATACAAATTTCAAGTTGAATCGTAATTTAATGGAAACGCCAGGTATTTTTAATACTTTTATCTCTCAATTATCTCTAAATGCTTGTTAAAATTATCATTTTTGAGTATTTAGTTAAAATATATTTAAATTTATTCGCACAGACATCGCTATGTTTAAGAAATTTTAAACTAAACCAAGCTTTTACTTGAAAATAAATTTCTATTTAGTTCATTTTCTTCAATGTATAAAATAAACATAATCCGATTATATTGGCGGCAGCATAAAATAAAATCAGACTATTTCTGCGATGTTGTTGTTTCTGTTATTTAGAAGAACAATCATCGCGACGAACGATTTAGTCACAGTAATTTATAAATAAATAAATAAATGAATTAAGTACTTTTTGGAGTTATTAAAATAACGAACACAATACACAAAATATGTATAGCTAAATTAAACATAGGCGAGGCTAAATTACAATACTTGAATACTAATATTGGGTTAAGGACCGAGTTATGATAAATTAACGGTTTATTTGTCATTGTATTGTACAATAATTATCTACCAGAGTGTTATGATGAAAAACTGACACAAATACTGAGTTTGACGTTAAACCAGTGGTTCAGAGGCAATTATGATACTTTTTGAGTAATTTTGAAGAAAAGTAAATTCAAAAGGAGCTTGCATTTAAAATAATATAAAATTATTTGAATTCCTTTATAGAAATATGATTCGAACTCATTAGTTTGTACAAAATATTAAGGATTGCCCGAATATTTGAAATAACCATTAATTATTTTCCTTTTGAATGAAATGAAATGTAATAAAGTAAAAAAATAAATTAAAGGAAATACAATTTATAGGTATCAATATTTGACTATTAATTTTTTTTTTGCTTACCTTCTTGTTTTAAATAAAGAAAAACAATAAATAAGGTAACTAATCATTTTTATAACGTAATTAATAACATTATTTTGAATGTTTACCTTTTTTGATGTTAATTGAGGTGATTATTCGTAATTTTAGTTCTAAATATAACAGGTTATATAACGGAAATGGCGGACTGTGCATCAAAATTGGGCCTTCATAAACATATATGGTTAATTTTTTTTGCTTAACATGATTTTTAGTGCGATTTTTTGAATTAAATTGTTTCGCACTTACCTCTTGCCCACCTGGAGACCGGATGATAGAAAGGTAGGACCAGCGTTAACTTCACAATCAAGAATCTGCTATGCGGGTGATAAAAAATTAAAAAAAATAATAATTTCTTTTGGACGCTTTGGCTTTTCATTGTTCCGTAATGTATCGTTTCATGTTGAACCAACTCTTGTATTCTCAACAACCATACTCAACAGCCTCTAGCTCAGCCAGAGCCTACAACCAACCTAACACTGAAGAGGACCTGTGATACTAGTTTTAGTTTAAGTTTTTGTTCTGTTTTTGTTAAGTTTCTTTTTCAGACTCTTAGCTTAACGTAATTTAATTGATAAATTTTGAAATAGAGATAAAGCTCTTCTGCCTATGACTTGTGAAATGAACCCGTTCTAAATACCATTGTGATACTACTTCAAATTTCTCACTTTGTTTCCTTCAATATCTTCATGTCTAAATGCAGAGCAGCGGAGCATTTCACTTGTTCCGTGTATAAAAGACACTTTGACTGCGTGTAAGCATTTGATTTAGGTCTTTTATGCACGGAACCAGCGATTTGTTATCAAAATGTTTGAATATTGCTAAAATGAATTTTTTATTTGCCTCAAATTTCTTCCTCTGCTTTTCCCAATTTTTCCATGCCTAAGTTAGATGAAAGAATGTCTGAAGTTTAATAAAATGAATTTTTTATCTCCCTCCCTCTTCTCTTTGCTTCTCTGAATTTTTCCGAAAAAACCGGGAAAAGCATAGAGAGAAATTTGAAAAAGAATGAGATAAAAAATCATTTCATAAAACTAAAAATATTTTGATATTAAATGCTCCGCACTTAGGTATGAAAATATTGAGAGGAGCAGAAAGAGCTATTGAAAATTTAGCTCATTAAAATTCATCAATTTTTACAAATTCCTTATTATGTCATATATAATCTTATTTACTCACAAAATTCAATTAGCTCAAAGAAATAATAAATGACCTCAGGTTTTGATGTTCTTAGGCTAAAATTCTCATAAAGATTAATATTTTCTTAATTCGCATACTCGAAATCCTTTGTTTCAAACGTTTTAAAGTCATATACTTAAAATTCCCTTGAATTGTAAAATAAAAACGCCCGCAAACCACCTCGCACTATAAGAGTGTTCATAAGAGTCAATTTTTTTACAAATTAACAGAAAACGCGTTAACAATTGAATTCATTCAGCGTCAATCAAAGATCTCGGTCTGCCGTCCAAATTAGTTTGTACTTTGAAAATGCAACTTACAGTGTAGGTCGAGACACTTTTTGGTTGAGTTACTATCAGAAATACAAGATAGGCCCATAAAATACTATAAAAAAATTGATTATGGATCACAGCGAAAATGGACGCTTGAAAAAAATATTCATTATGAGACAGGTAGACGACATTAATGAAATCGAATCATAGACATTGAAATAGTATATTTGTCATACAAAAATTCGACCCAACAATAGACCGGCCCTTCGAGCATTTTCCCGAATGTCTCTATGCCCAGTTTGCCATTGTATAACGCTAGCTTTATAGAATCTTACCATTCATGAGAAATTTCATTAAAGCAGAAAGGAGCAAACTTACTTTCTTATTTCAATCTTCTTTCAAAGTAAACAGTAAATAATAATAATAATTAAAAATCCTCTTTTCACATCTCTTTTATTTATTCAATATTTTTCAACTTTATTTTATATTTTTTACCATTTTATTTATTTTTTTTCTGTACAAGTAATACTAATTTTTTTTATATGTTTACATCGCTTTTTTTTATTGATATAAATCACATAAATTTGCAATTTTTTTTTAAACCATTAGTGAAGCGTATTTTTTTATTTTAATTACATTCACATTCATTTTAAACAATAAATCCTCTTATGTACTCGTGATATTAACAATTATTTTAACTGTAACTACTCGTTTATGGCTTAAATCAATCAGATTTATTTTTATTTAGCCTTGTCAAGTTTTTAAAATAAATGAACAGAATTCAAATAATTAAGAAATGTAATCAATGTGTAAGAGTTGGATTTTATTATTTCGCTAATTAAAAAAAAAGGATTGAACGTTGATTTTAATGAAAATTCATTTTAAATACGAAATAAGCTGCTTTATTGAAAATAAAATTGATTAAATTGAAAAGACAAAAGCATAAGAGAAAAATTCAAAGTAAAATCAACATACAAAAAATTAAAAAATAAATTATTATAACAAAATACAACTGTTTTAATTGTTTTAAATATATTTTTTTTACATGAACAGCTACAAACAAATGATGAAAAATATTTTGCATACTTAATTTTTGAAATTTTATGTTAATATTTTCCACCCGAAAAATTCAATTATCATTAAAATGGCTGAAATAATTTGGTTAAAAACTTTATTTGTAATTATGGAAAAACAAAAGCAACAAAATTTAATTAACTTTTTTATTAATGTTTTTGGGTTTCTGTCTTAAACCGATCATGTAGGGCTCAGCATAATCGATTTAAGTTACGTACGCCCAAACTGACTTTTATTTGAAATTTTTACCACATTTATTTTCTTAAATATTATTGTTATTATTATTTTTGTTTACAATTTAATTAAATTATTTCTATGGTTATAGAACTAGACATAAATATTTAACATTTCCTTATTTATCTTTACAAATATTATCTGAACTTTTTGTTATATATTTATATTAAAACCATATTCTGAGAAGTAAAAAATATTTTTTGGATTTATTTTTTTTCCTTGTGTTTGATTTAGTTTTATTTGAATCAGATACACACACGAAATTATTTGATTTAAAAAATATTTGAAAAATTGAAAAAAATGTACATAAAAATTCATGGAAAAACGATTTCATGTCAAAAAATGAAGATAAGAGTGTGAAAATTTTACCAGTGAATTTTTTTTTTAAGTTTAGATTCTTTAAATACAATTCTGCTGTGTTCTATTAATGAAAATGGCATGAGTTGAGTTAAAAAAAAAATCAATGAGGAAAATTCAATTTTGATTTACTGGACTTCAAAAAAGTTCATGAAGCATTTAATGCGAATTCAATTAAGGACTCAAGTGGGATTAATGAAAAACTGTGTTACCTTTAAAAACTTCACACTCAATTAGGGGCATTTAGAAGTAATAAAAAAAGGAAAATTTCAAAACAAATAAAACATTCCATCAATCAATCAATGAACTTCTAATTGTATCACAAAGTTTAAGTAGACAAAATCAAATTATTTTTTCGATTTTATTTTGTATGACCTTAGATTGTTGATTGTCATCCTACGTTTACTTATAATATCGAAAAATTATCGCTTTATTTTTTGTTATTTCTCTATTGATTGTAAAAGTTTTTCTGTTTATGTTTTATTTTATCTTATTATTACCGCTTTTTTCGTGTATACAAGTAGATGATTGATAAAAAAAAAACTTTATTAAATCAACAAGCATCTGTTTGCGTGTGTGTGTGTGTCTCGTCGAAGGTGTATCTGATTTTCGATGAAAATTCTAACATAGGCCGTTAAGAAACTTTAGTAAATATGTTTATTTTTTCTTTATTTTACTTTTATATTACATTGTGGTGGCATATTTTTTTTCTTAAATGTAACAACTTTAAATCAAATTTCTTTGTTCACTTCAATTTCGCTGTACTATCATGGATATTGAGAGATAAGACGTAACACAATTATGCATTAAAAACAGAAAGTAACTTATTTATATGTAGATTTTACAATATTTTGTCTGTCATGTTTTTTTTCTGATAAGAAATAACGTATAATATTTTGTTTTTCCCTCTCTTTTTCTTTTTTTTTTGATATATACATAATTCAATAGTTAAATGTTTTGTTTTTAAGGATCAAACAAGGCACAAATTATGCATTTTATACAGATGCTTCAGTCTCAAGGCTCCAACTTGTCAATTTTAATATAAATTTGTTGTTTTCATTTAAAATAGAGAACCATTTGTTGTAGTTGTTGTTGTTGTGCCGCCATAACTGGTCATTGTTGTGGAACAAGATGCCATTTTATTGCACACCACCCTGGAAGAGGCCTATAGCTAGAGAACCGTCTCATTTGTTTGTACAGTTTTTGGCCCATTCACAAGTGAATATCGTGATGAATTACAATCTTTCTTGGCCGAGTGTGCACCACGTAAGAAAATTTCCTTAAATGTTTCTCTAAATTGTCTTGACATACCACAATAAATTGCAAAATTGATTGGATAACTTACAACAAGGGAGAAATTTGCAAACAATATAAATAAATTTGCAATTTCATAGTTAAGAAATTCAAAGAGAAGTGATGAGATGATATGCAGTGCCGTAATTACAGCCAATGGTATTTCAACAATTAGAAATGCACTTACAATTACAATTAGCATGAGTGTTGTACAATTGGCATCTCGTAACTTTTTGCATTCCTTCTTTCGATTTTCACGAAATAGCTTTTCACGTTTCTCCTGTGCCTGTTTCATGGCTTTAAAGAGAAATATGTTGAGAATTACAAGACATGCACATGGCAATAAATGTACAAATATAACACGAAATAAGTAGTAAGATGTAAAATAAATATCTTCACTAATTGTATCTCCAATCCATTTTGCCGTTTCAATGTGACACACTTCCGTTGGATAGTTGTTCCACTCAATGGTATATACCTCGTATGATCTGGAATGAGAAAATAAATTGAATTTTACTTTTTAAAGTTTAATTGTGATAAGGGAAATAACAATTAATTTACACCAACCAGGTAATGTTTCTTGCACCAACGTGAATGCTTTCGACAGAATTTGTCTGAACTTTTCTTAATTAAAATAACCATTTATTTTCTTAAATTGGTAGAATCAACAATATATACATTGGGAAGGCTTCATCTGAACAAATAAATAAATTAAATGAAATTTTCTTGAAATTACACTTCTTACATTCAATTCCATTACTTGAAAGGGACATTTGAGGTATACTTTAGAAAATCTTCAATTATTCAAAAAATTATTAATGGTTCTTTCAAGGTAAAAATAGGCAAAAATAGTTTTTACTCAATTTAAATAATTCCATGCAAACTTTTTGGTTTTGCAGTTACTTGATAGAAAACAAAATTGTTTAATGGAGACGCCTGGTTAATGTGATTTTAACCCGAGAAAACTAAACAAATTGATAGAAATATGATTTTCATAGTCTGCTTAATCATAATTTTCAAAAATATAAGAAAATTTAATCTCAATTTATGAGTGCTTTGATTGAAACAATAATTTTGTAATGGAGGCGTCTGGTTAATTTGAACTAAAATCAAATTTGCAAAAAATTGTTGAATAAATGAATTTTATAATGGATTGGTCTGATTCATTTTAAATAAAAATTCAAAAAATTGTACCAATTTTTTTTTTATTAAATTCAATGTGGAGACGCCTAGTAAATTACAAATCAAAATCAAGCCAATTCTGTAAATCATGATTTTTAAAACAAATTGATATTAAAATTAATTTCATAGTGGAGACGTTTGGTTATTATAATTTTTTTATAATTCGTAAAAGTTTTTTGTAGATTTATCTTAAAAATGAATTAAGATTTTATCAAAATATAACGGTTCACATGATCAATTACCCATAACTACAAAGAAAAACCACTTAAAATTCAAAGAAATGTAATTTTTCACTTTATAAATTTTAAGCAGCTTTTTGTATCCAAAATAAAAAGAGAGTTCTTAAAATTAAATTTCATCAAGTTCATTAATGCAAATTTTATGACATGAATAAACAGCAAGGGGTTTCACACTTATCCTTCATAATTAAATGAAAATAGGCGGAAAAAAGGGATATTGCCCACTACTTACGAAAGATTATTTGAATATATCAAAAAATATTTCCATTTTCCAGTACAATTACTTTTTGGAACCGGAAAAAAGGACGAAATCCTAAGTATTTTCTCTTCTTATTAATTTTAATTTCAGTGAGAAAAAAAGACAGTAAATAAGAAAAAAAGGCTTTTATTCAAATTTTTTCATGAAATGATAACAAAAAAATTTAATATAAATCTCCTTTTTTTTGTGGGTGCACTTTTTAAGTGAAAATCATTTTTGTTTTTGACAAGTAACCGCGTGAAACCTCTTGAACTATTAATTTGATATGAAATGAAATTTTCTCACCCTAACATTTTAATAAAAAAAAGACAAAATCTTCAAATAAGAACTTTTCTTGGTAGTTCACAGAAAATATTAACTTGAAGTAACTTTAATGAAATTTAACAAACTTTTTATTTTTTTGTTGCAAGTTGACACACATTCAAAAAATTGCAACTTTAATTTAAATAAAACAAATTCATAAAATTCATAGCCACACACATTTTTCTGGAATCGATTGTACTTTTGCTCCACTGAACATCTTCAATGATGAAAAAATACATAAAAGAATAGAAGAAGAAGAAAAGTAAAGGAAATATGTCGACAATTCTCGGTTTTTCTTTCTTTTTGTAGTTCAAAATAAAATTGTGTAACATAATAATCTTGAATTGAATTGAAAAGGTTGAGTTCAGGTTACAATTACTTGACTTGCACAATGAATATTTTTCTTGTTTTCCTTTGCATTGTAACAATTTTTACAATTTCTTGTTATTTTTATTTCTGTTACTACTTGGCTTGAGGTCAATATCCCTCATGTTATAAAAGACTGACAACACACTTCTAAAAGTTTCAAGTATCAACAGCATAACAAGATAGTTTTATTTTAAATTTTTATGTCACAAAAAAAGTAAAGGAAGTTAAATTGTTCATTTTAAGAAAGTGTGTGTTATTTTATGGCATTACAATGCAAGTTTAAATACAACAAAAAAAATAGTTGTACAAAGTGTGTAGAAAAAGTTTTGAGTTTGAGCATATATTTTCCTTTACAAATCTGGATTATAAGTAGAAAGTTTAGTTTTTTCATGGATTTACAGAAGTTTAGAAAAAGGCTTCTTCAATAAAAGTAAAAAAAATGAAAAAATTTATTGTGTAGTAAAATAATAGAAAATACGACGCCAGAAGATGCATTTTTTAGTGTATTTCAAAACAAATAGTGTATGATAAGTTAAAGAAAACATATTTTTAAAAGGATTTACATGTAAATTCAACAAGAAAATTTAAGACGATAAATTATAACGAGATATTGTAGGATAAACAAGTTGGTTTGAAACTAATCTTGTGTAAAAATTATGAGTTTGTGACCTATTTCCATGGAAAAATGTAACATATTTTTATTTTCTTTAAGGAAAATCGATATGTTAAATTTGCAATTCAATTTCTTTATGGGGCATGGAACTTTGTTAGAGTTGCAACTAACCCATACTCAACATTGACAAATCAAAACCAAGATTTCCTCTACAATTCAATACCAAGCTAAATGTTTGATACGTATAATTTTTATGACTTTTCAGTTTAATTGCAAACTTGTGATCACCTTCAGGCAACATTTGTCCATACAAACTTGACATTTCATATATACGATCAAGATCAATGTTGTCTGATACCCAATTTCCAACTAAAGGACACTCTCTTAGAATTGCTTCGGCACCAAATGCTAATCTTACAAAATCCAAAAAAGCTGAAATGAGAGGATTTTTGTAACAACGTCGTTTTCCAACTACATCACACCTGATGCAAAAAAAAATTAAACATTAAATGTAAAATATTGATCATAAGATTACCATTCAGCATCCAAATTATACAAATAGGGACGGAATTGTGGATTTCGACCGATAATTGGTTTATAAAAGTGTCGCAGCTCCACCGTAAAATCATTTAACGGTTTTTTAATGAATGAATTCATAGTGAGAAATCCTGTTTTTCCACGAGCTGGTTTAATTTTGCATGTTAAATTCACAATGAAATTATTATCAGCCTGACACGTGAAACTTGTTAATTTGAGCTTGAAATCAGTTTTTTTGACGTCAGCTGATAAACTTTGATGAACTAATACAAAAAATATTAATAAAATAAAACTAAAATTTTTCATTTTGGAATCGTAGAAACGTCTAAAGAATACTAACAAAATTTCGGTAAATATCATTGAATGTAAACAAAAACTATAATGTTCGATGTTTAATGTTCCATGGGTGAACTAATTTTTTTAATAGAGTGATTATTTTTGTTTAGATGAAATCAACAATCACATTTCATGATTAGATATGAACAATCAAAATTACATTAGATGACAGTTTTACTTAAAACAAATGTGCTGAGATTCTTAGTGAAAAGGCCTTTTTAAAAATTTTGGAGAGTTGGCCATCAGAAGTCATCAAATTTTAAAACTTGTAGTGAAAAGGATTTAAACCTTCTCCATTGAACCATTGAAAAGCTATGAATGACAGTTAACATGCCATGACGTCTGGGAAACAATTTTTTTAAATGAAATATACTAAAAATATTAATTACATTTTATTCCATTATTTATGAAATTTTTACACTTTATTGGGTTCTGACATTATCCACTGTATCAGTTTTTTTATGAAACAGAAGGAATCAATCATTAAAAATTCAATATATGTAATAAATACTTTGGTTTTGCCTCACGTAGGATGATATATATATGATATGATGGTCGTGTGTAGGTTGTCCAAAGAACAAACAGGAAGCATTTCACCACAAAATGTAAAATATTTCAATTAAATGTAAAATAACATGGAATATAAATAATTGACTTCTTTTCAACGTAAAATTTCTATTGAAAGTGCAAAGGTGCATTTAAATATAAAACAAATAATCAAATTTCATTTCATAGAATTAAATTCACTTTTCCACACTCTTAATTAAAATGAAGACCAACAAACGTTACCTTGAAACAAAACCATGCATGAATTTCATGTTCTTTGAATTTGCAATTGAATTTAAACATGAATTAAACAAACAAGAAAATCTAAATTAACCATGATGAATAGTCCTAAAGTAATTTAAATTCAAAAATAGTTCAAAATCTTTTGATAATTGAATTTCATGGAACTTTCATGAGCACAAATCCAGAATATTTAATTATAAAGTCATTTAATGGCACTGACATCAATTTTACATGTTAAGAACACAAAGAAATTATTATTGCACATGTTACTTTGCTCAAACAGCCATCAAAGTTTTAATTTCAACACTTCAAAAACAAATTCATTACCTTACATTTTACCTTCATATTTGAGGAGAATGCAGAAATATGAGGTAAAATAAAATTATAATAATAAAGTTAAGTAAGTAAAATCATAGCTCAATTAAGGAATTCACAATGCATTTCATTGCATTATTACCCTTGGCATATTTATTTTTAAGTATATGCATAATTTTTTGTTTTGTTTAAGTTTTTTAAGAAATGTATTTTTTTTTTCAAATCATATTTTATTGTTCTCAGAAATATAAGGTAAAGTTTTATGTTTTTTCTCCCATTAAATGCAATTTTAAAGTCAGGACTTAAAAAAAATATAAAAGGAGAAGATAAATATTTTTGTATGAAAATGCACACTCAAATCAGAAACGGTGTCTAACTTTACCTATTAAAAAAGTATAAGTATTCGTTCTTTTGCAAACAAATTGACTTTCTATCTTTTTTTTCTCTTCTTCTACTTCTTTGAAAGTTTGTCCTAGTTATAGTTCAATACAACTTTATTATTAAAAGTTATATGAATTGAATGCAATACTATCACGATAATTATATTAAGACTTAATTCCATGAATATCGACTGTATTCTATCGAAAAATTGAACAACTTATGTTAAAATGTTTCTTCACTGATTTTTCTTTTTTCTTTAAATTAAATGAGTTGAATTTTAATAAGTAAATTTTTTCATTGAATTGGAAATAAGCGAAATTCAATTAGATTTGGTATCATTTTAATGCGATATTGAGCTGGAAAATAAATGAATTTGATTCAATTTTTGAAATTAGCTGAATCCATTTACAGGCAAGGTTCCGTCTGCTTGGACTTCTGTTAAAAACTTTTTTTTAATTTAATTATGCTTTTTAGGGCATTATCTTTATTTATTTCAAATTTTGTGTATATGAGTTGGGGAAAAGCATGATCAAGATTACAAATAGCTACCCAATTACTTTACTAGATCAAACGTAACAGTTGCTACAGTTACTGACTATGGTGAAAAGTTCGACAATCAGATCCTTTAGTGAAGAGAAAGGTCTTCCCAAAAAGGGTAAAGAGTACTAGCTACCTTAAGGCGTGGAGGGCTATCAGTCTTTCACCCTTCCTTCTAAAGGGCATCGAAAGGACGCTAGGCATATATTTCAGAAGTTCAATTCTCCTGAGAAATCCCTTCAATTTAGTTCAATTCGCATACTCCAAAGGTAGGTCTACACGGTTCACCAGAAAGAGGTAAAAATGAATTTCGGTTACCAAGCAAAAGCTTATCGGTGTTACTTCAAGCATGATTTTTAGTGTTGATTTACAAAAAATCAAAATCATCTGTCGAGGGAAATTGATTTTTTGTTAAAAACAGTAAAAAATTAAAAAATTTCCATTTTATTATAATAAAACAAATAAAAAAAAGGATTTAAACTTCAATATAGATCAGATTTCTGAAAACTAGAAAAAAAATGAAAAATTTTGGCGTTTACAATTTTTCAATATGACGCGTATAGTATAAAGTTGAGATATGAATTTTTTAAATTTTCCATATAAATGACACATTTCGTCATCTCTAAGCACAGAGATTGAAAAACATGCTCTTACTTATTTAGAGTTATTTCAAAAACTACATGTGATACAGATGGGTTTCATAAATTGAAGGACAGAAGAGTAAAGGGGTAGTTAAATTTAATATTTTGTTTGCGGGTTCACCTTAAAATATCGGGCCTTTTAGGTTCTCAAAAACAAAAGAAGAAGAAAATCATTGTTTTTGCTAGTTTACCTTTATTACCTTTAGTTTTTTTTTGTATAGTCTGACATTACTACGTTATAACTGAATTTTCTCAAGTAATTTTTGTATTGCTGGATGTAAATTTACTTGGTAGCCAAAGATTAGATTGGTAGCCAAAAAATCGTCAAATAATTATATCATGGATGTGTATTTTTCTACAAATTCTACAAAATAAAAAATAATAGGACTCAAAGGACTTCATGAAAATTGTGAACAGTTTTTTGACAAACATGAAAAAAGAGCACATCAGTTTTTCAAAAAATTAAGAACCCATTGATCCAATGAGCAAAAGAAGAAAAGGCACTTACGGCCGCAAAGTATTAGACTATAAACGCGAGTCAATAAATTATGTAAATTAAGTTTGTTAAATTATGAATGAAAAATTAACTGATAAGCCTCCCAATTCATATATTTCGTAGAATTGGGCTAAAATCTAACTTATTCTGAAAGTTCGACTTTAAAAAGAGACTCGATTATTATTTAATCAAGAAAATCTCTTTTCATATTGTGAGCCTGAAAATATAGAGCCTTATATTTAAAATTGATCTCGCAACCAATCTTAAATTTAACAAGCCTCATTCTTCTTCTTTCCAAAAATATATATTAAAATCATTTGTTAATCATGTAGTTTTTGAGATAACGCAAAATTAGTAAGAATTATAGTCATCTATACGGAAAATTTAAAAAATTCTTATCTGAGCTATTCGACGTCATCTTAAAAAACTGTAAACGCCAAAATTTTTTATTTTTTTCCTAGTTTTCAGAAATCAAAGGCTTTCGGAGGTCAAACGATTTTTTATAATTCGTTTTACCAATAAAACTTATTGAAAATAAATTAAAACATAAGAATATTTAGAAAATTAGATTTTTTCTATGAAAAACGCCAATTCCCTCGACAGATGATTTTCAAATTTTGCAAATATACCCAAAAAATGTGCTGAAAAAGGATCAGAAACCTGTTTGGTTGGTAACCAATTTTCATTTTTATGTGAACCGTGTCTACTGATGGTGCTCTTCAAAGTGTTGTTAATACTACTATCAGTACAATGAATCTGCTCTTGATATTTTGGTTGACATTGTTGGAGATTCTCTTTCGTCTTTCGGCATTTGTCTGGGCAAACGGTCAGTTACAGTCAGTCGCAACAAAAGGTTGTGCTCAAAGGGGAATTCTTTCTCCACTTCTTTGGTTATTGGTAAGTGACTCCCTTCTAACTGAACTGACAAATGCTAGGTTCACTACCGTGTGCTATGGTGACGATGTCACGTTCTTCGTTGTTGGTCATTTTATTCTAACTTTGTATAAAAGAATACAGGTAGGTTTGAACGTCGTTGAAAACTGGTGTAACAAACATGGCCTAACTGTTAACCCTTGTTTTTTGGTCATTCAGGACTTTGTGCCAATCTATACGTGTGAATGGTCTGTAGAGCCATACAGTGACAGTTTCTCATTGCACCACTTCAAATACTGGCCAAATTCATTAAAACAAGTATTTTTACAATCAGACAAATATTTTCTTTCATTAAATTTGGTCCTTTGAGTTAAATGCGACAAATCAGTAGAATTAGCACATTTTCAATCTCAGTCAACATGTAAAATCTCTTCTCATACAACTCACAAGTGTATCATTTATAAAATATCATCATTTTAATGAACAACATAATAATAAAAATAAATTTGTTTACATCACCTTAATTCTCGTTTAATTTAATTCCTTGAAGCAAACAACAATGACAGAAAAAACATATGTATAACTAAAGTTTTCTTCAATACAATGCAATACAATACAACAAAAAAATAAAAGTACAGCAGTAAATATGTAACTTATTATTTGTGCTTAGATACGAAGGATAAATAAACAATCATATTATATCGTATGTCTATGGAATTTCATTTTACCTTCTTTATGCTCAATTTATTGTAAGCGATCATAATTTCCTAGAATTTATACCTTTTGTATTTTTTTTGCTTGCTCTCAATAAGAGCGCATATAAATACGAGAAAAATTTCATTTAAAATATTGATAAAAGAAAAATATTTCTAAAAGTCATATAAGTTATTTAATTTTCTTTGTATTTAAATAGCTCAGAAGGATTCTTCTTCATTTCAGTTTTAAGCTTTAAATTTTCAATACTTTAAGTTATTGCCATGACAGTTAAACCAATACTTATTATTTATTTTATATAAAAAAATTTATTATATAATTTTCAAGGAATTTTCCATTAAATTTTCGATTAAATGAAGTAAAAATGATATGTCAAGGCATAATGAGTTTAAATAAGGGCATAAAAAATATTCAGCACCTTTAAACCTAATTAAGCAATATTTATCTCGATCAAAAGCATAAACTTAAATATTTATGATGTGCTTTACTGTAATTAGCACTTTCAGAGTTAAAATGTGAGAAAATGAGACAAAAGAAAACTTGGGTTGAAAAAGAAAATGTATAAGTTTAGTTTAAAGTTTTTAAATGAAAAAGATTTATTATTCAAGATAAGTCTTGGTTGCACCCACATAATAATATTTTTAATGGGGTATATTAAAACGACAACAGTACAGCCATGAATTTGAAATTACCATCGGAAAAGGATGCACACAATTGTGAATTTTTACCCAGCACGCGATACTTATAAATGCATGTGTCACAAATCAAAGTTTTTAGGAGGTTTTTGAACTTTTTCTGTGAATTGAATTAGGCCTGATCCACTCAAACCCATTTGTAGCTCAGGGTTCTGTCTCTCAAAATTAGTTAACCCTTTGGGCGAATTGTCCCATATATGGGACAATTTTGAATCGCTTGAAAAATGGACTTCAATCGATCCTAAAATTTTTTTCATGATGCAAAAAAGTTAAGAAGGGATGTAAGTTACAGGAACAACAAACGATTTAAAATTCAGGAGCGATATAACTGCGAGCCTGAATTTTGAAGTTTGAAAAAATGAAAAAAATGTAAAATGTGGAGGTTGACTTCTTTCAATGTGAATTAAATAATAAAGAAGTCAATTGAAAATTTTTTTTATTTCCGTTCTTTTATCTTCTAGTTACTACTAAATTAGCTGCACAAAAGAAAAAGTTGTAACTCTTCCCATAGCTCCGATACAGACCCTCAAATATTGTCCCGTATATGGGACAAAAGCGCTCAAAGTTACAAATTCAAAATTGTCCCATATATGGGACAATTTTTTTTGGCTTATAGCGCTTTTGTCCCATATATGGGACAATTTTTTTTGGCTTATAGCGCTTTTGTCCCATATATGGGACAATTTTTTTTGCGTATGTTTTTACTATTTTATTACTTAAATTTATTTTACGTTTCTATATTTTTTTTTGCTTTTAGCGCTTTTGTCCCATATATGGGACAATTTTTTTTGGCTTATAGCGCTTTTGTCCCATATATGGGACAATTTTTTTTGGCTTATAGCGCTTTTGTCCCATATATGGGACAATTTTGAATCGCTTGAAAAATGGACTTCAATCGATCCTAAAATTTTTTTCATGATGCAAAAAAGTTAAGAAGGGATGTAAGTTACAGGAACAACAAACGATTTAAAATTCAGGAGCGATATAACTGCGAGCCTGAATTTTGAAGTTTGAAAAAATGAAAAAAATGTAAAATGTGGAGGTTGACTTCTTTCAATGTGAATTAAATAATAAAGAAGTCAATTGAAAATTTTTTTTATTTCCGTTCTTTTATCTTCTAGTTACTACTAAATTAGCTGCACAAAAGAAAAAGTTGTAACTCTTCCCATAGCTCCGATACAGACCCTCAAATATTGTCCCGTATATGGGACAAAAGCGCTCAAAGTTACAAATTCAAAATTGTCCCATATACAATTTTTTTTGCGTATGTTTTTCTTTTTTTTCAAATTATTATTTGTAATGGTCATTTATATCATAAATTTATTTATTACTTAAATTTATTTTACGTTTCTATATTTTTTTTTGCTTTTAGCGCTTTTGTCCCATATATGGGACAATTTTTTTTGGCTTATAGCGCTTTTGTCCCATATACGGGACATAGCTAAAAAAGCCTAATTAACATAGCTGAAAATTTTTTTTTGTCTCAATTACTTATAATTAGGATACTTAATAATGATACCCATTCAAATATTTTTTTCTTTGCTTGGTTTAGATTTTGAACTCAAAGGGTTAAAATCGAAAAATCAATGTTAAATTCTACCTTTATAAGATTTTGCCTTTTTATGTTACTAAACAAGAAAATCTGATTAATTTCTACATTTAATTCTTGATTTATTCACTTTTGATTGAATCGTAAAGAAAACTTTATCATTAAATTGATTCATTCTTTGGCCATTTTTTCCATTTTAACAACTTACAACAATAACAAACATGAAAAGCAAACTTTATCTTGTTTGTAAGTTTTTTTAATGCCCACATTTCATTCTTGTATTTTTCCAATAAAGATGTATTTTTTTTTTCAATAAAAGTTAGAGAAAAAATAAACAAGGCCAAACAAAAACCATTGAATAAATTTGTATCTAAGAAGTTCAATAAAACACTTTTTTTTTTGTTACCACAGGTAATTTTAAACACTTTTCTTCCTTGAACCGTTATCACGTTTTGATCTTGTTCTAGAAATTTTTTTTGTTACACAACAAAAAAAAATTATGTGGTTGGTGTTTATCTTTATTTTTTTTTTGATATTTTTCCATTTCAATGTCTAAATATTGACTTACCTATCAAAAAATCTAGTACTTTGATGTAATGCAGCAGCAACTAAAATATATGCGATATAACGTTGAGTTGACTCAAGTGTACAATAAACACGTGCGACTTGTGGATGACACACATAAATATACCTGAAATTAGAAATATAAGATGATGGTTAGAAAAAAGAATTTTTGGAGAAAGAAATAGAAGAAATTTGATACACAAGCATAAGAAAGTAATAAATTGAATAGAAAAAATTGAACATTATTATTACAAGTTTTATATTGCAGTCGCTCCTTTTTCTTTCAGACCGCGTAGCGCCCGAACGGTTCATCTGAGACCCAAAATATGTTCTAGACTTATGTTCGTATTCACCGTGGGAGTGTTTATGTTCGTATTCACCGTGGGAGTGTTTATGGATCAAAAAAATATAGGGTGTCAATACAAAAAAATAGGGTGACCAGGTGGAAAATTCCGAAATTTTCCGGGAAAATGGAAAATTTTCATGCCAAAATTTTTTTCTCATGAATATGAACAACTTTGCCTAAGACACCCTATGTCTAAATTGTACAGGAAAAATTTTTTTCATACAACATAAAATTTTCATTCACATCACATTCATCTCTTAAAGGAATGTGCTTTATATATTGCTTGATTTTGAGTGTTAATCATAAATCAACACTCAAAAACAATAAATAAAAATCACAGTCCAAAATCTAACGAGCTGAAGTAAGTGAAGTTTATCAACTTCAAAAACACAAGTTTTCAAAAAGTGAACTCAAAAACATAAAACAAGGGAAAAAGTTAGAATCATAAACTTGTACAATTTTTGTTCTAGTCAATAGCAATCTTTTCCTTAATTTTGAACAAGACACTCATTATTACAAATTGTACAAGTTTCAGATTCTAACTTTTTCCCTTGTTTTATGTTTTTGAGTTCACTTTTTGAAAACTTGTGTTTTTGAAGTTGATAAACTTCACTTACTTCAGCTCGTTAGATTTTGGACTGTGATTTTTTTTAAATTAATTTATTTACGTAAAATTTTATTTAATTTTACGAAAAACCAGGCGTTTCAATTTAATTTAAATTAAATTAAACGCATTTGTTTTTTTCTCTATCTTTGCCTCTTAGCAAAGTGAACGATGAATTCCATTTGAACAGAAAATTAAATGATCGATTTTCGTTCCATGACATCTGACGAAATCGAATTGTGATAAATTATGGATAAAAAGCCTTAAATCGACTTATGAAGTTTATTGATCATTAAAATATCCTGCTGTTCATAGATGGCTCATTAGAATTTCAATATGTGACTTTATTTATGAAATATTTTCCAAACTGACGTAATATGATAAAGCGCTGTTAATTCAGTTTTTGATCTTTTAAAAATAGAACAAATGATTATGAGATTTAATTTTTTTTTCTATAAATAAAAGTACTTTTCATCGTATATATGATTTCATGTAAAATAATGAATTTATTTCTGTAAATAGAATGATAATACACATAAAATTATTGTATCCCAAACCCACACATCAGCGCATTAGTAGATTTTTTTTGTTGTATCCAAATATTTAGATCAAAGCTTGCGAGGCATCTTCAAATTTTTAGCTTTGAATTGTGTTTTCTTTATTTAACTTTTTTTGAGATAAAAAAAGATGTCCATCAGTCAGTCGGATTACTTAAAACTTTATTTTTTATTCTCATGATGGTGATGAAATGATAATGATTACAATAATAATGTGAAGACCATTCCCACTTTTTCAAAACATATTATCAAGTAGCCTTAATAAACATTACAAATAAATCTCTTTTCTTCTTTTCTCATGTTTTTTTGTTGTTTTTCTTTTTTGGTGTTGATGATGTTGCATCCATTAAATGACCAAATAAATTCATCAGTTTTTGTCTGGTTTTTAGACACGTAGCTCAGTATATTTTTATTGTGTGATGAAAGTGAGAACATTATCAAGTAATTTTTTTTTATTCTTTTCTTATATCATGTCTGTTAACATGACTACACAAAACAGATGAATTCAGTCAAAACAAAAGAAAGTAAGAGAAAAGCCAAAAAAAAACACGTAAATCTCTGTTAAAAGAAAAGATAGAAAGAAAAACGCGTTAAAAATAAATAGGTAACGTGACATTTTCCTTGAAAAATCATCAATCAATGTCTAACCACTGCTGCTGTGCTTTAATGTATTTTTATCTGTGTGTGTATGTGTGTGAATACAAATGAAAAAGGTTTATTACCCTCTTGATCTCTCTCTCGAATGAATTTTCCGTTAAAAGATTGTTTGTAATTTTATTTATGTGTCGACGAATGTCTTGAAGTCCTTATAAATACAAAAATTTAAATTTTTCTTATTCATTTTTAAACAACTCTGCATAAATTTAAAAATCATTTTGATTGTATAATGAGTTTTTGCGTTGTAATTTTCTCTTACATTTTTTGGTAGAGTGAATTGTGTTTGTAAAAAGATATAAAAAGAAAATCATGATAATTGTCAATACTCCCACGAGGATACGCTTGATAAAATAAATCTAGAAGGAGTGATGAGAGAAGTGAGTTAAGCGTATCAATTGCATTAATTATATCGTGCTCTAATTCTTTTTAGTGCATTTCGTAAGAAAAAATGCACTATTACAGACGGTTTGTCCGCCGTCACTCTGTAGGTCTGACTACTGATCGCTATCCATTACTCCGGAATGGTCCATCGGAGTGAGATCGGGTTTTTTTTATTAGATAGAAGAAGTCTTAAGGATGATTTTAAACTCATTAGTTTTGAGATTGGGCTCACGGTTTGGGCTCCAGAGCCTCCGAAGCCTGAAAAATCGTTAAAAACGGTTAAAATTTTAAAATTATTTATAATTTGTTTTGTTGGGTGAAGAAGTTTACTAAAATGAATTTTAACTTAATGGCTCTAAGATTAGGCTCAGGAATGGGGCTCAGAAGTTGGGCTCAAGAATTAGGCTCCAGAGCCTGAAAATGTTCAAAAGCCCAAAATGTCCGATTTTTTCAAAAATTTTTTTTAAATTTTTAAAATTGCGAAAGTTTTTCAAAATGGCGGAAATTTTCAAAATGACCGTTATTTTCAAAATGGCGGTATAATTATTAAAATTAAAACTTCATTATATTCAATGAAACGAGTCCCATAGAAATGCACTTTTCTAAACCGCCCAGTGGTTAGAATTTCCCATTTTTTTGATTTCATTTTGATTTTTAATAAAGGGAATATTTAGAAAAATGAAGGAACTTAACATTGAGTGAATCTTGGTGGCTAACTTTAAAATCTTAAATTACTTTTCTTTACTGGGACTCAATTCAAGTTAAAGGAAAGATAAAGGTGACAACTGC
This sequence comes from Culicoides sonorensis, assembly GCA_900002565.1. Lineage (NCBI taxonomy): Eukaryota > Metazoa > Arthropoda > Insecta > Diptera > Ceratopogonidae > Culicoides > Culicoides sonorensis. The sequence continues at coordinate 532,242 of LN483382.1, forward strand.
TTGGTATGACCTTCTAATAACGATAACGGATATGCACAATGGGTCCGACTCAATCTGAACTGCCATAAATTTGTTAAACTGACCCAATTAAGTCAATTCATTCCAAACTCCAGATAAGTTCACACAAAAACTGAAATCTCTCTATCAAGGGACATGGAACAATAAAAGTGTCAAAGTGAAAAACAAACAAAAACAAAGACCACAGCAAAAAAGAAGTAAATTTATCAAAAGATAAATCCAGAATTAGGTCATTGATATGAAATCAACAATAGAAAAACCGTTGTTGTGCATGGAATATTAAATAGGTTTCATAACAATAATTTTTGCTTATTATTCAGAACATCAGTCATGTCTTTGAATTGAATTGAATTGAGCTCATGTAAAAATAATCCATTATTTGTAGCACAAAACGAGAAGGAAAATGAGAATGCTTTAAAAAATAAAAAGTAAAACAAAATTAATAATAATTGTGATGGTTAAACAAACAAACAAATGAGTGAATGAATATAAAAATAAATAAATATGTTTGCGCTACAGGCAATTTTTTTTTATTACTTTATTTATATGTCCAATGAATTGAAACGAATAATTTTTTTTTGAGTTAATATGAAAAAGAAAACCAAATAATATATTTATTTGAGCTTTGTTTGACTTGAAATATAATAAATCAAAATAAAATATCATGATGATAAACAAAGTTTGGATTTCAGTTGAGAAATTTGATATGTTATGGTTGAATTGTAAAAGTAGATTAAAAAACCATGACCATAGAACTCAAATTTCATTGGGATTTACGAAAAGATTCAGTTTGAATGAAAAAATATAAAAATAGAACATGATTTTTTTATCGAATTATGAAACAAAAAAAAATATTAATAAATATCACAAATTTTTTAATAAACAATCTGCAATCTATCAAAGCAAAATATGTTTAGATACCATATTGTTTCAATTTAAGACACCATGTGATATCACTTATTATTAAAAATTCTTCAGTATATTTTTCTATTAACCATTTTTTTTCTCATTCATTTATTTATTCAAGGTTAGGAAAATAAAGAAGCCGCTTTTACACGTGTCTCACGTTCAAAGAAGAGAATGAAAAATTAACTAATATTTACTTTGCTACTTTTTTGTTGTGTTTGGTTCCTTTTAAAGAAATTACCTGCCAAATGAATAATTTATTTATGTTAACACATGTTTTCAACACTTTTAACGTTTTGTGATGGTATGTTGTTAAAAAATTGAAAGTTGAAAATGTATGAAGAGAAATTGTGATAATCTAAAAAGAGTTTCTTGAAAAGATTTTCCGCCGTAATGAAATTTATGGCTGACAAAAATCAGAGACCTTTTCTTTTTCCATGCGATTTCGTAGTTTAAAAGTGCAGAAACTTCCAGTATCGTAGAAATCGTAGAAAACAATGAAAATTTTTAAAAACAAGGAAATTTCTGAAATCTTGGAATTTCTCAAAACTGCGGAAACTTTCATCTCAGATCTCTACCCAATTTAACATATTTTAAGAGTCTTGAAAGGTTCACGGGTGATTCACTAAGCACTGCAATGTTCTTTCTTCCTTTTTTCCGGTCTCTCAAATTTTTGATAAAATGAACAAATTTATGAGATAAAATTTAAAAATAAAAACGAGACAAAAACCATAGAAATGCTAAATTTAAACTTGTCTAGTCTTAGATTGAGCAAAGTGATATGAAAATTTAATAGACCGGATATTCTTTGAAAAATTGATCAAAAAATAATGATGGTCTATTCATCAATATCGACACCCACATAGAGACATTAAAAAGTATTTATAAAATGATAAGACAATTTTTTCTCACAAAATACAATGATAAAAGAGCATCGACGTAAAACTTCTTTTCCATGGAAAATAAATGAAAGTCAATAATAGTTAATCAAATATTTATTTTTCCTTTAAATGGTTTTTCACACTCCACCTTTACCACATTCAAGATTTTTTTTTCATTCCCAATAACAATTTTCTCTAAGTAAATGAAAAATTTTTCAACATAAATTGCATAATCTTATATGCGAAACAATAAAAATGTAATCTCAAATATTAAATCTTATTTTTCAATTTAACTTCCAACAAAGAAAGTGCATTTATACTATGTCACACATTAAACTAAAGTGAAATCGTCAATATAAGAACTTGCAGTTGTTATTGAGTGAGGCAATGAACATATATATAAAAATCTATATAACATAGAAAGAGTTCATACAGTGAAAAGACGTGTAATGTGGAAATGCAACCAAGTTTATAAGAAAAAGAAAAAAATCATGTGAATGTTGATATAAAACTTTTTTTTTATATTCAAATATTTTCTAGTCACGTTATCAACTTAATTTAGACTTTGTAATAACAACAACAACAACTGCATTCACAGTAAAGTTCATGTCAGATTGAACTTAAATTACAGGAAATCAAAATGAAAATAACATTGCTTGCAATAAATTTTTATCTATGTATGAAAATCATCTCATTTAATGTTATGTGAATGGGTTTTGTGCATTCATCACGAACAAAACTAGGAAAAAAAATGTTAAATCAAAGTAAATATGTGGGTTGATTTTATCTGTTCATTCCGATTCGAAGAATTGCATAAATAGCATTTTAATGCAAATATTCCTTGAAATAGGAAAAAACATTTTATTTGAAATCAATTTTGTGCACAAATATTGTATAAGGAAGCGATAAATTTGTCACGTATTATTTGAGGTCAAGTTCGTGTTTGAGTTTATTTTGTAATAAATTGTTGGGGATGTCAAGAAAACATGATGTAACACCTTTATTGTTATGTTTAATGACATAATCACTTGTAAGTGTCACGCGAAAAAGGATGGTTTCTCTTAATTTCCTTGAAGCAACCACAATATTTGTTAAAGGACACCCTTTTGTTATAAAAATTTACATAAAATTTAATGAATTTAATGTCTCTACTCACACACACACGCGCCCACAGATGAAATGAAATTTTGGTCCCAAATTCATATGAAAAGTAGTAACATTAGAGATTTCATCATTATTATTGTCATATCTTTTTGTCGGTCCCAAAAATATCTGCTTTAAACTGTGTTATTTAACGACCCAAAAAACTTTAAAATTATGTACATTGTACACATATCCAAGCTTATCAATTTTCCTATGGGAAAAAGACAAGACATAGCAACAGATCCGCTATGAATAAATTATGTGTTATTGTTAGGAGAAACATAATAACAAACCGGCTTCCGACAGCAATTTTCTCATATGTAACAAAAACATACAAAATCGTATGAAATTGTGTCGTATGTAATACAATAATGGTAAAATTTGATTTGTGAAATAAATCATTTGTCAATGGTTATGTTGAATTTTTGTTTACAAAAAAAGTTTGTGTTATTAAAAATATTTTTTGCCTGTCAAAATATTTTTGGGACTAACGATTTTTAATATGACTTGCCAGCTAGTTTTACTTTGTGAGTGGATTCCAATTGAGAGAAGTTCACGGTGTCTTGTGGTATACGGATTTGAATTCAAACATTTTGGTTGAAAACGATATGGGACACCAATGACATCAGAAAGATATTTGCATAAAAGCATGAAATCGGCAACCTTTCGTCTATCACATAAAGTGTTCATGTCAAGAAGCATTGTCAAGGCGACGGGTGTCATACGAGGGAAGATTTATACAATCATTCCATCCCAGACCTCTGAGAGCTCCGGTTTATTTGAATGACAGTGAAGGGATTCCAAGTAACATACTCCAGTATTGATCGTACAAGTGTGAAAAAGAGTGATCTAGATACATATGAAACTGTTTGGCGTTCTTTTTACAAATCCAAGCATCATGCTTACGAGTAAAAAATTTTGCATTTAGGGATGTTTAAGGGCATAGACATTAGTCAGCATATAATAAAAAATGACAGTGATTGAATATATCACAGATAGAGTTTATAAATATCACACAAAGAATAGGACCAAGGTGACTTCCTTGTCGAACGTCGGACCATGAGTAAATAAGATCAGATATAGATTCTCCTATTTTGACATTATGTAGTTCAGATATGAGAAGATCCAATCAATAGTGTCTGATGGAAAACCATGTGATTACAGTTCGAGATACAGTGTTTCTATGTTGACACAATCAAAAGCCTTCTGAAAGTCAGTGTAAATAGTGTCAATTATAAGCCTTTTTCCATGCCCATCAGAGTCCGTTAGACCTCATGTTCAGAAATTCTTAGTTCAAGTGAGTATGGTACTTAATCATTGAACGTAATTTTCGAATCACCATCACAACATTGTAACAAGTTTCTGACATGTTCTATGTTATTTTTCTGATCACTTTTTCAATTATTTAAAATTAACATTTAAAACAAATCAAAAACATCATAAAATTATACCTTTGCACAGCCAATGCTAATGTCAACCATATGGATGCCGTATGATAAAGTGCTGGCAGAATCTGAAAGAAAAAAAAATTAAATGTAAACAAAAACAAATTTAAATGAAAATATTTTTTCCTATATTTTTATGACAGCATATTTTTGTTTATTTTTCCTGCTATACAAACAAGACATTTTAATTTAACTTTTATTTTTTTGAACTTTTTTTTTGTAATTTTTTGATGATGAAAATTTTGTGTGACACAAAATATAATTACACCAAAATATTAATGGCTTGACTTGTGACATTTAGTTGGATAAACATTTTTATATAAAAAAAATAAAATACTCACTTCGTTAAATGCATTCCAAATATAACACCATGCTGCAGGTGCTATCGGCTTATAATGATTCCCAAATGTGTACATATACATAATTCCTGTTCCGGGTAGAAAGAAGGGAAAAATAAATTACATATGGAAATAAATTAGAAAAATTTGGTTTAGGAAAACGTCAAGCAAATGTACATCAATGTATGGTATTTTGAACAAAATGTTACCGAAATTAAAATTTGTTGGTTTTTTCTACTGCACATGCATAAAATTTCAATGTAACCATAAATTTTCCTTTTTTATGCAAACATATTTTTTTTGGAAATGTTATCTAAACCACATTTGATACATTTTGTGAATAAAATTTCATTTAAAATTCTTATTCGAAGCATCCCTTTGTAATTAAGTTTATTTCATTTCCTGAATTTTAGTACAGATCAAATACCAATTTTTTTATGTTTTCACTTTGATTGGAGATCAATTCAAGTTTTTGATCTAAATTGAGTTTTTTTTCATGGAAAAAATTGGCAATAAAATTTTTATCTTTTTTAAAACACCCACTACTTCCATGAAGTTTGTTTAAAATATTTCAACAACACTCTATAAATAAATAATTTTATTTTATTTTTTAATTAGTTCATAATTTTTTGCACAAACAATAATTTTATTCACAAAAACGGTATGAATTCAATTGTTTAAAAGCCATATTGTTATAAAAACAATAATTAATATAAATTGCGAAAATAAACTTAATTAAAAATTAATTTTCAGAATATGAGCATATGAAATTCCCACATGAAACAGTGCAGTGGTTGCCATATTTGATATCATTTTAAAGCAAATTTCGTCGTAAATTGAATGTGTTTGATTTAAATTTATGAAAATTAATTGAAATTCAATTTGAAAAAATTTTCGAATTAATTTTAAGCTAATTCCATGAAATTGAACCCTAAATCGTCATTAAAAGTTAGAGTTCCACGTTGAAACCCTTAAATAACTGCAAAAAATATCTGAAAACCTTCATTTGCTACACTTAAAGTTTAATCAAAATTTTCATCCTCCCACAGTGAATACGAAACTAATAATTTTAAACCACACATGCATGTCCCTTTTCAACGACTGTCATATAAGCTTTCTCATTTGGTCACTTTGATGAAAATTAAATTACATTCACATCAAATACTGGGTAAATTATTAGTCTCTTGTATCTCATACAGAATGGTATTTGATGATGATGATAGTACTAAAAAATATGTTACACTCATCAAAAAAAGGGTCCAAATTATAAACGAGGATAATTGAATAAAAAAAAATTCCTTGTTAAACAAAAAAAAAATACCCTTACATCAGCTTGTTAAACACTTCAGTCATAAAGTATCATTATTCATTTTGTTAAATAAAATCATATCATGTGCAAAAAAAACAGAAGTATTATTATTCAACAACTCAGTATGCCATTTAAAGCAATAAAGGTAATTTCCGTATAAAAATACCATACATATAATAATAAAAAAAAAGTTTAATATTTATGAGCAATTTCCATTTAATACTAAGCATAACATACCTGGTGCTGGAAACAAAACAGTCAGTAGATCACAAATTGCCATTGCTGTTGTGTGTTGAAATATACATAAAAAACGAGCGTCAATATACATGAAAAGAAATATAAAAGAGAGGAAAAATTTAATAATAAATTAGTGGTTTGATCATTGAACTACAAAAAAATTTTCAATATTCAATATAAATGTTACAAAAGTGAATTGAAAGCGTTAAAATAAAAAATAATAAAATAAGCTTTTAAATTTTTTTTTCACAACGACTTCAAAAGAATTTTTGATGTTTTACATTCGTTGACCGTCTAATGGCTTGATAATGGTTTATGTGTTCAATTTATATTAAATTTTATATGAAGTCTTTGATGTCCAACACACATTTCAATCATGATGGTGCTGATGTGTTAATTTTCGATTTTATTAATGGACTCACTTTGAAAAGAATTCAAAATTCAATTAGAATGAAAAATGAAGCCTTTTAATATCATTTTGCGCTTGATTATTCCACACGTTTGATATGGAAAATTATCCTTTCATGCAATTTAATGTTATTTTTAGAAATATTTTTTGATATTGGACAATAGAAACGTTTTTATCGGTTGTCAAATGGGAAATTTTTAACACTGAAAATGTATTCAAATAAAATCAAGGTATTTAAATTCTAATAAATGAACATGCCAATTTGATATTGATACAAAAACCCCAAACACCCAAAATATAATTAATTATTAGGAAAAAAAATTGAGTAATTCAAAGTGATAATATCAATACAATTTAATGAATATTCATTGCATTTCAGTCAATATCAATTTATTTACTATTAAAAATGATTTTATTCCCATCGGGTTTGACCTTGACATTATAACAGTAAATAACCGAAATGAAAAATGTCTCAATAATGAGAAAAATTTCCACAAAAGTAATAAAATTAATTATATATATTTTTTTGTTTGGTATCCGAAATTGAACGACATCTGGATGTTAATGATATGAAAATAGAAAATAAAAGGAAAATCTGAATGGTGAAACTGAATAAATAACAAAAAAAGGCATAATTGATTAGGCTATTAACCTTTTTTCTCGATTTATGTTACATGTAAGCAATTTTATTCACGTTAACCGGGAATAAATAATTTCTGGCCATTTGATTAATGACTATTGACAGAAGTAAGTTATCATTTTATTACTCAGAAGTAGTTAAATTTGTATAAGGTTCATCAAGCACATTTTTTTAATTTTTTTTTTAAATTCTATTTGAATTTGTGTCGCGTTTTTAATAAATTTAATTCTAATTTAAAAAATTAATTGATTGGATTATATTTGTCTCAAGAGGATTTTAATTAAAAAAAAGAAGATAACGCTAAAAGTAAATGACACCATCGCAGACTTCTCTGTTAAGGATATCATGATATTCATTGAGCTTAATTGCTTGTGATTACTGAAATAAATAATTAAGTGATGCGGAAGTAAGGAAAAAAACCTAATTTTTCTTTTTCAGTTATAAGGATTGACCAAAACGAAATTTTTGTTAATCGTGTATGATTAATTAATCAAGCGGAAAATTATTTTCTTTCATTTTATATCGATTGAGTTTGATATTTGTATCAAAATAATGATAGATGTCCGAAAAAATAACCTAAATATATGTATCGCATGACCCAATTTTCTTTTTGGTTATCCTTTTTCTTACATAAAACAATATTTTTGCTTGTGATAGATTAGATTAGATATGAACAAGCTCCAGTGCGGACCCAATGGTCGTATTGTGTTCATACTATTTTAGCCGAAGCTTCCATAGCAAGCGCCTTTTATCTATGGTCTAACCACGAGGAACCTACAATTTATACTGTCATCCGTTCCAGTCGCCATCAGGTTTTACTCGACGCCCCTAAAAATCCCAGGATGATTTTTATTCTAAGTAAAACTTGAACACATTTGGAACTCGAAAAACTCAGGATTCTTACCAATCTTACCAGACACTTAACCAACTCAGTCAACCAGTTCCCTGAGAAATTCTTAGAAAAAATTATACATTGCAACATATGTTCACACAATTTGGTCTTCACTGGGACAAAAAAAATAAACTATTAATTCCCTTATGAATTAAGTTTTACCTTTTTGTTTTCCATTTAATCTGTTTCCTCTTCAAAAACTAATTTAAGTGTAAAATAACTACTTTACATGTAAAATTATGTATCACATCGTTACTGTTCTGAATTGATAGAAAAATTAAAAAGTACGACGTGAATCGTAAGAATGAGTGCATTTTAGTCTAAGCACCAGTTTGAGAAGAAACTGTTGATCGTTAAGCAAATTCAAAGGTTTTGGGTCTTAAAAGATCCAAAATAGTTGAGAATGATCAGATCCTTTTACTTCAAGGTCATCCTGAAAATTTGTTCAATACCGTCAAACTGTGTCCATAAGAGTATTTAAACTCATAATCATTAAAATTATGTAAATTAAACAACAACACTGCCTATAGCATGCCATGGCACTAATAAATGAGACATTTTCAATTTATTTTGTAAACACTACACCCAAGAGATCAATATCACAAAACAATCAATGATAAGCACACTTTATTGTTTAAAAACAAATTCTATAAACTGCACAAATTATTGTTTTAAATAACAGATACACTATAAATTTCACAACCTATTAAAACTTTTGATAAATTTGTTATTGTTATATCTTTTACTTTAACTTTATTTTTTTTATCATCGTCAGTTTATTATTGTAATTTTATTCGTATTATCTTCAATTCAACGAAGAAAATGGTATTAGTTACAGGGAAAAACTCGTGTCAGCAATTAGATTAATTATTGTGTGTAACCCCCTTAAGCCTCAGACAAATTGAACGAAGATAAACTCTTTAAATACCAACTGTAATATAAATGAGATACTTATTTGCACACAAACACACACTTTTTTTTATTCTAATGTTGTGTAATTTATTTGTTTATTTATGGTTGTTTGTAAAATAAATAGTTTTTAGCATTTATGTGTCTGACAATTTGAACTGAGATGAGAAAAAAATGAAGTAATAAATTTAAAAAGCAAATAGCACAAATAAACCATTTATTGTAAGTAGAGGTGTTTTAAAATATAGTGTAATGCATTAATCTTAGTTATGGTGCAAGTTTTTTTTAACTTTTATTTGAATAGACATAAAAGATGAAGTTAATGCAAGAGTTTAAAGTTTTTCTTTTTCTCCTTATATTTAGAGATTATAACGTTAATTTACATAATTTATGGACTCTCATTGCATTTTGTTCTGACCTGGTAAATGCAGCTGATGCACAGCCATTGGCTAAAGTTTTTTTTTTAAGGAAGGATGCTATTAAATTTCGATCTTGGAAGAAATGTCTTACCATTCTTCGATAATGAAATGAAAATGCTTAGCTTTAAAATTAAAAATTCAACGAACTTTTGAGTCAAGCCACTTTTTGGTCATGAAAACCACATTATTGGACGTGATCCGACAAAGTCAAATTCAAAATTTAATTTTTTACTATTTCTTACTAGCATGACAACAAAAAACACGCGCAACAAAAATTTCATTGAAATTCCTTTCAGACAATTAGTACCTAGAATTAACTACAAAACAATGAAAATTCAAGTTCAGCAAAAAAATTTCAAGAATTAATTCATGTTTGGAACAATAGAAAATTTTCTTGTTAAAAATAAATTTTATTCCGACTCTATTTTGTGTATTATTTTAATATTTATTGTCTTTAAACAAAAGTAGCATGAAATAATAAAATTCCGTTTTCGACAGTTAATCAAAACCTTATTCCATATGCGAAAGATTATTATTTGACGTGAAAATTATCATTATTCTTATTATTATTACATCTAATTATGTAGTGCTTAGAAAATTCCTTACAAATATTTTATGAGTTCCAATGAAATGAAATGAAATGAATTCAATTCAGAAAAACAAGATACTTGAAATTGTTTTAACTTCACCCTGGGCATCCATTCATTTATTGAATTCACAAAAAAAATTTCTTGTTGTTGTTATTTGAAGGACTTAAATTAATCATAATTTATTTGTGAAAGCTAACAACACAATTCAAAATCTCCTTGTTGAATATTAAATAATTTGCCTAATTTTCATTTGTTTGTTATTTTATGTGCACATACACAGACATACACACACATAATATCGCCTATTGTATTATTTAAGCCAATTTTGGTCCAACAATGGGAAATTACTAAGCAATATTTGCTTACCATAGCGAAATAAATAGAAATGTGTGTTGTAACGCTCTCATTTACATGTATAAGATAGGAGACACTACACAAAACATTTATATTAAGGGTTTACTTCATTATTTATGTCAACATTCCTTTTTCAATATTACATTATTATTTATATACTGATTTGTTTGAATTAATAATAAAATAAAAAGGGAAATGTAAATATAATATAAGCAGTGTTAAGACATGACAATGGTTATGGTGGTTGTAATGATGCCGCCTTCTTCAATTACCACAATTAGGCTAATATTTGTCTAGCTATGCAATATGATAATAATAATTATGATTGTCATTTGCTAATTTCAAATTAATTATGTTATGGTAAATAGTGATCAGTGATTTTGACTTTAAATTGTTTTCTAGCATCATCTTACTTGAGATATTGATTTTTAATGGGTAATTAAAGCCAATTTAAGGCAAAAAACATGTCATATGATCTAAACGACATCTATTTGATCAGATTTTTATCTTAATAATCGTAGAAGAATACGTATTAATGAAAAGGGAATGATGTTTTGATATTGGTATCGATTAATTGTATTGGTAGGCGAAATTTGACTATTAACAACCCCCTTCGTCCCCCCACAGCACAAAATTTATAAATCCACCCCTGATTGAAGCAAATCTTTGCTCATTTTGATAATGTCCACCTACGCTAAAAATTTTATTATTTTTAACTAGATTAAGTTGATTTACTACAATTTTTATAATCAAAATTGATTTATTGTCAAATCCCTCTCCATCTTCATTATCACCAAGTTTTTTGGTTTCTTAATTTTACATTAGTCACATTTATCATTGAATAAATTGTCAAACAAAGTAATATAAAATGTAATTTGAGACACCCAGGTGCTGAATGTGATTTTAAATTTGAAAATCATTAAGATTAAATTATGATATTTGCCATTAAGCTTCTTAACATCTTTTTACATCAAAATTACAAGAAATCCTTGAACACTGTAAATTGAAAACGCTCCGCAGTGCTAGTTGATTCACTTTGCAAACAGAGTCCTTTGTCTGACGCTTATAGGACAATTTTTAACTTTACTTGAATGTTTTTTAGTCTGTTTGTAATGCTTCGTTGAATTTTCATCTCATAGTGCCGTGTAAGCTAATTTTTTTGTCATATTTCATTTTCATAAAGTAATCTAATTATAAAACTTCTGTTAAATTTTATCACACGAAACAAAATTATTCAACTAAATTAAATGTTTAATCCTAATTAATGTTGTCTAAATGTAAAGTAATTTAATATATCTCATTTTATCATAAATTTATGTGCCAAGAAAGAAATTCAAATTCAAGTTCAAAAGGACTGAATTTTCACAGTTGAACAAAAATAATAATGAAAAAAAAGATGATTATACAATTTGAAGAAATTCACTCAACAATTCAATTATAATGAGTCTTATAAAATATAATCATCATTACAGTTCAAAATTAGAGCTACACACACATTTCAATTTTACATGTTAATAAGATAATATTCATGATAAAATGTAGCATTACACATGTCTAATATTATTTATATAATTGTGGTTGTGTGTGGTTTTGAATTTTCATCTTAATAATTATTATTTACAGGGCAAGGAAAATAATTTAATTTAAATTAAACGATAAAAAACACCTCAAAAACTAAAAAATCGAAGTTGAGTTACAAAAATGTGTGAAAAAAGGCAGATTTTTTTCCAAACCCTGATTATGACTGTTTAAATGAATGTAAAATGAATGAATGTAGAAAATTTAAAAGCATGGTATTTAAGTATATCAAATAAATTGAATCAAATATTAAGTCTTATGCTCCTGTATGTGTGTGCGTGTGTGTGTGTGTATGCGGAAATTTTCTTACAAGACAAATGATATAAATTAATTGTGGAATTTCATTTGAATGAATATGGAAATAAATAAATGAAACATTCAAAAAATGTCAAATGTATGTGAACAATTTTTTGTGTACCATATTGAAAAATGGAAGGAATGATAAATGGAAAAAAAAGAATGTGTTACCCTGAAAATGACAATCATTATTTTTTTTTGTCAAATATCCAGTCACATATCATTAAAATGAAAGCGTTTTGTTTAAATTTGAAATAAATGTGTCAAACTTAAAGAGAAAAGGACATTTTAGGGTACTTTTTGGTATTTGATCTTTAACCCATTGACTCCTGGTCGATTTTTTGGGCAAATGTTTTCTTGTTGAAGGTTTTGCTGTAAACTCAATATTTCTAGTAGAGGCAGTTAATGGGTTAAGGTTGATATACCTTCATCAATGAATACAATATTCACACTTCCAATTGTGTGACATTTATTTCGAATTAGGTTAAACTGAGTAATTTTGTCACATGAATCGTACATTTTCCGTATTAATCAATCAATTTTCGCATTTAACTCACATTTAAATAAATATTCAAAGGAACTCGTGTCGTTTGACTATCTGGGTCGAGATTTCAATTTTACAAGTAACTTTCCATGACTTATCCTTAAAAGTACTTCTAATATTCTCAATTCAGCAAATTTTTCATTTAAATTAGCGCATTTAATCATTTTAAGTCAAACATTAACATTTTCAACAAAAAACGATTTGCAATGGAATCAGTTTTTTTACGACTTTTATCGTGCTTTTTCACACACACACACACACACAGCGTTAGTACACTGTTTTTATTATTTCTTTAAATCTGTCTATGTTCCCTTTGTGTTGCCTTTAATGTCATGGGCAGTCACTTGCTAGATTGTTATGGTGTTTTAATATATTTTTTTCCAGCGGTTTTATGATACATGGAAATATTGTTTTGTGCAGATTACTCGCCTCATGTTACATTACAGCATTGCAGTGTACTCAAGTAATAAAAAAAATAAATCCTTTTTTATCACTATTATTTTTTTTTATAATGAAGAAAATATTTACTGTTTTTATTTACATTTAACATTTAACGTGTAATTATATGAAATTGAAAAACTAGTTTCAAAACAAAAAAAAAATCAAAAATTACATATGATAACTGTTTCCCTGAATATCATTGAAACAAATGATAAACACATCTGTCGAAAAAATGCAATGCAATATTTACACTAATCTGAGTTGTTTCCCATTTGTTGTCATTTACACTCGAGTTGAAAATTCATTGCCATATCTGTTTCACAGTTCACCGGTTTTACAGGAGATGATGAAGAAAAAACATCTGGTGCAATTTCACAGTTAGTGTAATTTAGTATCTGTGAGAATAAAAGACACACACACACACACATGATTCTAAGAAGTAAAACACATTCACATTTAATCCAAAATATATCAGGAGATTATCTTTTTACACTAAAATATCAACATGCTTAATCGTATTTAGTTTTGTTGTGATAATGTGCAATGTTAATTTCCGCCTTCTTTATTTCTTAAATATTTGCTTCAAAACGTTTTACTAAAATGACACGAAAAGATAATTAATTTTTATACATTTAATATTTAGTCAGAGAAATATTCCGTTTTATTTTTCAAGTAAAGTCAAGAAAATTTATCATAATTTTGATGATGATGATGATGACGATTTTTATTATTTTCATTATGCGACAAAATTAAATTTAACTGACAAATTTAATTGATACTAAAAAAATATTTGTATGAAAAATGTGTAATAAAATGTAAGGAAATTTTTCATCATTTCATTTAACATTCATCACATTTAATCAAGCACAAAAATATGCGTTTGAACATCAATTTGAATATTTTCTTTCACACGGAACGTGATTTTATTGAGCGATAAAAGAATTATCTAGCGATTTAATGCTCCAGCAAATCTCACATAAAATATTTTTCTTTCTTTTTACACATTATAAATTGAATAATAACTGTCAAAAAAAAACAATTTTGATTTTATGTGTGTATTAAAATTTTTTAAATTGATTGCGGATATAATTTTTTTAAATGTGGACAAACTGCTGATTTTTATTAACTTTAAAAGTCATTTTTTTTATTTAGATTTTAATACTAATCAAGAATTTACAATATTTTCCCCATGAACAGGTCAAAGTCAAATCTCATAATTCAGCCACCAGATGGTGCTCTAATAAATATTTTTATTACAAATATTCTTTGAGTCTACTTTTCATCCCCTATAAATTGCGAGAAATGATCCAATTTCGAATGAAATGAAATTCAATTAAAATAAAAACAATACCGGAAATTGTCGTTCAATTCTATGAAATGTCCCTATTTTATTGTAAAACATCATCATAAAACTTATGCTAATTAAATTTAATTATCAAAAATAAAGGCCATTTCCGCTGTTTTCATTAAAAATCTTTTATAAAATCAAATTACAAGTTAATGGTACATTAACAAATTTCTACGAATAAATAAATTTAATTACAAATTTTATCCTTAAATTTCATTGAGAAAAAAAGAAAAGAGCAACAGTATCCAAGGTTAAAAAGATTAAAAGACATAATAAAAGCTTATAATTTCAATTCATTGTAAAATTTTCCTCTTAAAAATATTAAAAAAAGGAAAAACAAAATCAACAATGACTGAAAATTAATTAATGACACAAAATTTATTTATTATTAATTCAAGCATAGAGTGAATTCTTTTCTTCTAATTTTATGGAAAAAAAATGTAAACACTCATAAATTTTCAAGTCATTGACGTTCAATTGCTATGAATATAAGGCCTTGAATATGATCCTCAATGCAATACGCAAATTACTCAAGTGACTACAATACACACATTTTTTATCAAAATCATCGAGAAATGCGCTTAAAATTTAACTTTACCCTTGGCACTTCTTCAAGTTACAGTGTAATACTTGTAATCTGTGTTTAATCCTTTTATATTAACTCCATTATGCTATTTTAAGCAACAAGATTATCCTTCAACAGATTTTTTCCACTAAAATAGAGTTCAATGGCACACAAAAAAATAAACTCCAGTATAAATGGAAACGCCTGGTACTTTTTCCTAAACAATAAATTTACAAGAAAGACAAATGTGTCAGGTTGTTTATCAAAAAGAAAAAAAATGTGGAAGAGTAAACATTTATATCAAAATACAAACAGACATCAGTGAAAAGATTTATTAATCAACCTCCTATCAAGCATGAACACTATTTTTTTTCTTGTTAGATCAATTTATTATATCGTCCAATATTTTTTTCATTTGATGATATGTTGAAAAAAAAAAGTATCATTTTCCATTTCAAGACAAGACAAATTTAAAATGAAATGACAATGCGAAAAATTTGAACAACTGATCGAATGAATTTACACATTTATTTCTTTGGAAGATGAAAATGACAATGACAAAGACTTTACATGGAAGGAAAAAGACGGAAGTAATAAATTCTGGATTATTATCATATAAGAAAAAATAAAGAGAATGAAAATGAACATTTTACCATAGTTTTGGCTTGGATTGTGATAAGAAAAATTTATGTTAAAGTGTGTTTTCTACATTGATGTCACCATCAACTATTTCTGGTGTTGTCTTAGATAGGTGTGATACATACAATGCAATAAAATGTTATCAAAGAAAAATCTCATATGGAAACTAAAAATATATCGTAGCAGTGATGAAAAAAGATTGGAAGATGTGTTGAATGAGATTTACACATTCTCGCATCAGCACATTTATGGTTAATTTGAAAAAGCGAAGCTTATGAGCGTTCATGATGCCCGTCTAAATGGCGGAAAACGCGAAATTTTTGAAAATCGTTAACATAGTAGACAGTCAATTAAACATTTCAAGGGCTTTGTGAGGAAAATTTTAAAATATCAGTGAAAATTCATGAAAATCAGGATTGTCCTGCTCAAAAGTGAACAAATGCCTTCAATATCTATTCGTGTTATGGCTTCATTGTAGAGCTTCATCTAAAATTTCAATCAGAACATAACGAAACTGATTGTTTTTTTTCCTTCTTGATAAAAATACATTTCAGCTAAAAATAATCAAAAATATGAGCAAATACACAGCAGTACAAGGCAAATGAAATCCTTTGATTGTTTTCCCTCTTATGCTTTTCTAATTTTCCTCGAGTTTAACACACACACACACACAAAAAATCAATTTCCATGGTAAAAGGAAACCTTTTTAAAGGAATGAGAGGAAAAAACACAGTTTAACATCCATTTTATTGTTATTATTAGTCACACACATATTCAAGTGAGTATCGGGTCTGTAGCAATATTTTTAACATAAAATGAGAAGTTCAATGCACGATAATATTGCTTTTCATTTTTATTTTAGCTGTACTAAGCAGAAATAAGTGTGTGCCTTTTTGCATAAAAAAAACTGTAGTTTTATAGGAAATAACATGAAATAAATTGATCATTCACCAAAAAAAAAAACATTATAACATGGGTTCCTTTTTTTTGGTTGGATAAGACATTTGAATAGCACCTTTGTGGAAGATTAATGTATCATTATCCGATATTTGTCAAAATGTGTAATTACTCTCAATTGTCAGTTTATCGTTTTCTCCTCCTATCCACTTTAATTTGTCACAATAAAAATATAAAAAAGGAAAAAAAAAGACAAATGATACACGTTCAATTCCAGATGATTGCATGAAAATTTTTTTAATATGTAATAACATAAAATTGAATTTGTCTCCACATGAAATTTTATCAGCATTATCCTTGTTCTGGTCATTTGCAATTCATGCTGCAATGCCTGATTATGCATTGGGAAATTTTTATTACAACAAAAAAATATGCACATGCGTTAAGTCTTGGTCATTATCAGTATTGTGTGAAGCAAAAAAAAACTGGGAAAATTTGTGCTAATCCACCTGAGGTTTACATGGAGCTTAAACAATGTATTGTGCATTCATTTTCGCTTTGAGCATGAATTTTTAAAGAAAAATTATGATATTTACTTCTCTCTAGTGTATAGTAAAAAAGAATTTTATCTCTTTCACAGATGATTAACCATGTAGACATATTTTACATATTACGATGTAAGTCTCAATTTAAGCATCAAATTTGGTGAGTTCTGCATCATTACACAGTCGCTATCGTTGTCACCTTAAAGCAGTGTTAGTTGAAAAGACCAAGATGATTATGGAAATTTTGATATCTTTATTTAAAATTTCATGGATTGTCTGTAGATGAGCAAAGGACAGTTTCTGGGAATATCATTGACCTGATATTGAATTTCGAAGATCAAGCAAGACCACTAAGCAAAAGCCATCTAATCAAGATAACACTTTCGAATATTTTGATTTTAAAAATGAAAATTTAATTTCAAGTTAAATTTAATCTAAATTCAACTTTAACTTACCCATCAGCACTGAATTAGTTGGTGATGCCATATTCCGCCTACTCAGCACAACAACAATCAATGAATTCGCCACAATTGTTACAAGGAGTAGGATGGGAAAGAAATATCCATAAAATATAACACTAAATTTCAAATTTGATTCACACGATACATTAAGATAACTCATATTATAAAAGGAATCTTGACAATGCATCGTATAATTGGGACCACCATAAAAAAAGGTTTCATTATCACTAGCATACGATATTCTCATATTATAATCGTTATTGTTATTATGATTATTAGTGCTTGGATTCATAATATTATTATTATTATTATTATCATGACTATTAATTGGTTCAGCACCTCCTCCAGTTAACATGGCATAGAGAGTGGAATTTTGCCACTCATTTGTTAACTCCATGATGATGATGATGATGATCCTTTTTTCCTATAATTCGTTAATTTTTTCACAAATTTTACTTATCTAACACAAACACAACTTTTCCATTATTAATTATTATTACATGTATTATGTCATTACAATCATTTGTAATGTAATTTTATTTTATTTTTTTTTAGCACAGTGTCTGATATCAAACCATTTTAATTTCATGTGTTTTTCTTCAACATGGATAAAGTTTATTTGGATTCTTATTAATTTTTGTTGTTGTTTCTCGTAATAATTTTACTAAGATAATTTTTTATCATTAAGCTGCAAAACCATGTCAACATTGAGTGTCGTCCTTCTCTCATATCATTTTTCTTCTTTTTTAAGCAAAAGACAAAAAAAAACATTATCTTGTCGTCGACAATTCTGAAAATAAATGTAAAAGAAATAAAAAGATGTTAAAGCATGAATGGATATTTTAAATGCACACAAAAAGAATTCTTAAAGAAGGAAAAAAAAACGAGAGAAATGTTAACACAAGGAATAATAAATTAAATTACAGGAAGTTTTACCTCATGTATAGCTTACTAAAAATGCTGATGTTGGGTTTTAAGCATAAAAAATTTTATTTAAAGACATTTAAGATAAGTTTTAGGTAAAATAAGGATGTTAATTCATAAGGTGATGAAATTTAATCAAAACACATTTCATTAAGAGAAAAAGAGAGAGTGTGAGAGCGTCAAACATTTCACGCTCTTTCATGTCGTAGGATTTACGCTCTTCTTGTAATTGAGATGAGATCTCTTGAGTGTGTTTTTTGAAATTTCTCTCTCTCTCTTTTTCAATTCTTTGTTGAGATTCTCTTATTGTGTTTCCTCTCTCCCGCTATCTCTCAGTTCCTCTCAGTTTCTATTTCCCTTACTTTTTTCCTTAACACAAAAATGTCAAGAAGATTTTACTCAGGTTATCGAAAATCCCTTTTTAAAGTTATCACATTTCTCAAAACCAGTCTTAAGACTTTGTTAAAAAAAAAATGGAAAAATTATTTTAAATTCCTTCATGTCTTCACTTTAAATCCATTTCAACCAGCGAAGCAGCAGAAAAGATGAAAATGAAATTAAGCAAATTCATCGTGATCAGAAAACAAAAGAAGAATAAAAAATAAAATAAAATACAGTTCATTGAATTAGATTAAGTGATTGCTAATGAGTAATTTTGTTATAAAAGAAGGAAACATTTTAAAAAATGCTTTAGTTATCGTTTGTCAATTTTTTTCTTTCCTTTTCACAGAAGTATCAATTTAGATTTAATCTTTTTTTTAAACACGAAAAAAAAGATAACAAAGAACATTGAAATTAACTTTAAGAAATACGAACAAAAGAGGAACAGTATTTTTTTTTTGTTTTATAATTCTTTTATGATTTCATTAGGAAAATAACCAGAAAAAGGCAAGTTACAAAAAAAATGTGAACAAGGAAAAGTTTCTAGACATAATGTTTTTGTAATGAAAATGATATTCAAATGAATTGCAATAAGAAAGTTATCATTTAAATGATTAAAAGATTTAATATCTAAGGCCATTACAAATTTTCATAACGATTAAGGTCGGGACCCCTTATTTTGATGTAATGTTTGTAATTTTTAGTGCTTTTCGTAAGAAAATAACTCACTATTACACACGGTTTGTCCGTCACTGTTTCAGGTCCATAACTCCGGAATGGTCCATCGGAGCGAAATCGGGTTTTTTTTTATTAGATAAAGGAAGTCATATCGATTTGCCAAAACTCAATAGTTATGAGATTGGGCTCTAAAGCCTAAAAATTTCAAAAAATTGATAATTTGTTTTGTTGGATGGAGAAGTTTACTAAAATGAGTTTGACTCATTGGCTCAAGGATTAGGCGCAAAAAATTCAAAATTTCGTTTTTTTTATAATTTTAAGTAGTTCAAAGATAAAAAAGAAACCTTTGAACACTTGAAACTGCATTCAAATTTGTAATGGCCTTAAAACTCAGAATATTCATATTACATTTTTTTATTTGATTAGGATCCGAAACCTCAATAAATTTAATAACAGGAAATTATCTTAATGAATTTTCAGTTATGAGAAAAGGCAAAAAAAAAGATAAATTTCCTCGACTAGACAATATGCAATTTAAATATTTTCTTTAAACAAAAGATAAATGATGGAAAGAAGAAAAATTTTGTGAACCGTAAAATTAATTTAAATATTTCACATTAGAGACCAGACATTTACAAGAGCACAATTTAATGATTTACGGGAATTTTATTCTTGATTCTTTGAAATAATAATTAATTTAATACTATAAAGTCTGACAATAAAATTAATTCTTGGAAGGATTGAATATCAATTAAATTAAATTTAAACTTAAAATGAAGAATTTTCAATGAAATATTTAATGAAAATAAGGAGAGAAAACGAAAATAAATTTAATTTTACACTTCATTTTCTTTATCCATTTGAACATGATCACGTCAGACAATTACATGACCAAGAAAATTTTCTTCCATTTTTAATTTTGTAACCACAATCGTAGGACGTTTCATTTTCAATATATCTAGACAACATTTGGGTGAACAAACTTTTTCCCACTCACACACACACACACAACAAAAAAGATATCTCCTGTCAATTTCTCACTGATAAATGAACAAATCAGACAAAAATCAAATATTTATTTTATCATTCATAAAATATTGATGCATGTATGACACTTATCCTTTTCCTTTCTTTTTGCAGTACGTGCTTGCCAATAGGTTTTTTTTATTGACATTTTGCTTGATTGTACCTTGTCACTTTCTAACTTTATACCATTTGAAAGGAGAACAAAAAATCAATCTGTCACGGAAGTTGAAAAGCCCTTGGGCATACACAGGCTTAAGAAAGTTAAGTGTTAAAGTATTCATCAATGACACAGAAATCAAATGATATTTTTTTATTATTTATTTACTGATTTTAAGCTGTTTAATGTTGAATTGTGAAGCACATGAAGGAAAAAAGGCAAATATTTCATATAAATAGGGATTTACATGTATGCATAAAAAAATAATATTTTAAAAGAGGATCAATATTTAATCCGATGCTTGTATACGCGTATGATTGACAAGAAATGTGATGTGATACTCGCGTATCAAAAGAAGGCAAAAAAATATGAATATTAAAAGTGATTGATCGATTGACATTTTAATTTTGTATCTATTTTTATTTTTTTATAATCTTTGATAAAGAAGGATTTTTGTGAAATTTAACAAAATCTGAAAATACAAGGTCGCAATTCTTCAAATCATATAAATCATAATCCATTTCAAATTCTATTTATTTAACACTTAATGAGTTTTCTTAGTTGCAAAATTTCTAATAATTGCATCCATCTTATAATCACGTTGTCTCGTCTTAATACGTCGATGAACAATGATTTTCGTTATTTGTTCAACAAATTGTTTGACACAATGTTTCAATATTGTATAGACAGAGTGAAAGACATTCAGTGCCAAGTTAAACAATCATTTTCATTTAAAATTATGTTTGTTTTCCAACTGTGATAACAACGATATGGCATATGACATTAATCCAACACATGTACCACAAATCACGCAGTCTGAAGTAATTTTGAGAGACTGTTTTCCTTTTATGTGTTTGGTTGGTTTTTGTTGGGAAAAAGTTTTCAAATTGAAATTGAGGTTTTTCAAAAGGATTGCAATGAAACTACAGAATCGGAAAGAGTTTTTGCATTATTTTAAAAATGAGAAATGCTAACCACGTGCGGTTTAATAAAGTGCATCTTGATTCGCCATTTTGAAAAATTAAGAAAAAATTTAATTTTTTAGGTCAAAAAACCGTTTTCAAAAGAATTAAAGTTCATTTTAGCAAGCCCCTCGTTCTAAGAAAAAAATTATGAAATTTTTTAAAATTTTTTAAAATTTTTTGCGTTTATAACGGTTTTCAGGCTCTGGAGCCCTATGTAATAGCTAATGAGTTCATTCTTGTGAGTTTCTCTCTCCGATGGAGCATTCTGGAGTTTTAGAGCTAAATGTGTGGCAGAGTGTCAGACTAACGGCGGACAAACCGAGCATTTTTTCTTATGAAATGCACTAAAACCATCATGAACCATCACAATACTAGCATTATCATCCAAATCGACGAAAAATACGCTAATAATTTAATAAAATTACAATACTCGGCAAATCTTAAAAAAAAATATAATTCATTTACTTTGTCTCAAAAAAGTCTAATGATAGAAATAGATTCTCCCTTTTTTACGTTCACGTCCTCTTCTCATAAATCATATTGATTTGTAATTCAGAGCAACAAAAAACTCTTTTAGTAGCATCATTTGAAGTGTAATCGTCTGCCTTTGAAAAAAATGCTTGCAACGAAACAAAAAAAGAAGAAAAACCACAAACCATTACATGTGTTCAAATTGGCTTTTATTAGACATCACGGTACACCAAAAACTGATACATCTTCTTTTTAAAAAGATTTTTATCATAAACTTTTCCAATAAGTTTGAATTTGAAATGAAAAATTCCATATCGCCCCTACTTTCAAATATATTTAGTTGTGCATATTTTTGTGTGGTCAGTTATCTTTTGGTTTTGAACATCTGTTCATTTAAAGGAAAAAATATCCTATATTTATATATTTTTTTTTACATTTTTCTTTGAATGTTATGAAAAGGAATGGTCTCATGAAGGATATTTATCATGTTTCTTATCTGTAATTGTGTATCGCCTTTAAACGAGTTGTCGTATCTATTTCAAAGACAATTTCCATTTTATTTAAACGTTAACGTAAATAAAAGATTAAAGAGGGAACAAGGAAAGGCTTCTTTAGTAATTTGCTAACTGGGAATTATTTATCTTGGTTTTTTTATATCTTATATTTATTTAAATGTCTCTTCATAGTCTCTTTTTGAACTTTTCTATAGTAAATATTTGGTTTTTTTTTTCATTTTATATTTGCGTTATTATTATTGTGCTTTATTTTCTTAGGATATTTCAAAATATTGTTCAAATATTTTTCAGGCACTCGATATGTTTTGATGTAAAATTAAATAAAAATATTGAAGATTTCCTTTGAAAAAACACTGAAATGGGTTAAAAATTTTGAGAAAAAATTATTTCAATTTTTTTCTTCTAACATTGAAATTATGAGAACGTTCTTGCTTTGACAAGTCGAGTTAAAATGGTTTCTGTATAAAAATATCATCGCAGCATGAAATTTATTTTACAACAATATAATAAAAGAAAAAAATTTCAAAGATTTTTTCCCTGTAAATTGCCTTTTCATAAAAATTTATCATCTTTTTTGCAGATCTTTCCAGTAAAAAGTACTTACAAAGTATAAAAAGAAAGTAATTTATGATATGAAATGCTTCTTTAATGTTTTTCTATTATTTATCTTTGTATGGTTTTTTCTTCAATCCTGTGCAAACGAAAAGTTTTTATTACAATTTTAAATGTTCCTAAAACGGAATCATCTTTTATTCAAACAAAAAGTAACCGTTTCCTTAAATTTTGGTGAATAAAAATGAAAAATTGATAAATCATAAATGTAATCAATCAAATGGATTTTTGAAATGAATTTCTTTAAAAAAATATTAAAAATCAAAAAACTCTTTGTAATTTAACTTTCTGATCTTCTTGGAAATCAAATAAGAAAATTTGTGTTACCCTTTGAAATATTCTTCTCATTTAATATCAAAATCATTCACTCAAAACGTAATTTCATCAATATTTCAAGCTAAATGATCAAAATATACCAAAATATGTGTGTACATTAAATTCATATCTAATTATTTCAAAACATGCCTTTGGGGTTATTTTGATTATTATAAATCTGAATTTGATTGCCTTTGTTATTAGTTGAGCTGTAAAAACAAACAAAAGCCAATATTTTGGTATTGTTGAATCCTAAATTGTAATTATTGTTATTGTTGGAATAAAATCAATATTATTTTTTTTTTGACGTTTGTGTTATTTACTTATCAAGCGAAATTCAAGGTTAGTGAAATGGATGCAGACAAATATTTAAGGAATCTCGTTAGATTGAGAAAAGTTATCACTTATGTTAACTGAATTTTTTTAATCGATACAATTTAAAAAAAAAATTAAAACGAGATCGTGAACGATTTACACGAGTGCATTTCTATGCATAGAATTCGCCAATTTTAACAACAATGTCTAACCGAAAAGAAATCTTCAAATTTGAGTTATATCGTTATTTTGGTTAAAATACCGTTTTTTGGATTTTATATCGCTTTTGAGTTAGTCGACCATTTTGAGTTAAGCGGCCATGTTGAGTATGACCAATATGGTTGGGTCAGGCGACATTTTGTAATTAATTACGACATTTTAACGATATTCGACATTTTTTCAATGATTGGCGACATTTTTTTAATGGTGAGCGCCATTTTTTACAATGATTGGTACAGACGGAAAGCATGACCAACCTCAACACCGTCATTTTCAAGAACTGCGCTAAAAGATTCTCTTGTGTACGTACGTACATAAAATTTAATGTAAAATATTTTGTCATTTATCAATTTGATGTCTTTCAAATGTGATTCACAGGATTTAAAGTACAAAAAAAAATTGATGACACTTAAATTAGTTTTTTTTCAGTCTTCACACAAATCATATGAAAATATGAAACAAATTTATCAAAAAATATTTGAAATATATTCTCTTTTGAAACTTTTTAACGAAATTTTCTTTTAAATGTCTGGCTTTGCAGCCCGAAATATTCTCTAGAAACCAAGAGAAACCCGGTAATATAATTGAATTACAGCCAAGCTCACACACTCTAATGCAGGGAGAAACCAAGAGAAACCCGGTAATATAATTGAATTACAGCCAAGCTCACACACTCTAATGCAGGGACGGATTAACACTCTCTCCAAAAAAGACTCTAATTCCGTCCCTGCACACATGTGCTTATTTTTTAAACCAAATTCACACATTCGCCTTGAAATACAAAACAAAAAAAGATTCCTGCTGTTGCTGTATGTTTTTTTTTTTGTTATCATCAATTTATGGAAAATACATGTAACGAGATTGTTTTTTTGTTTCAAATTCATGTCATAAACAGTGACAAGATTTACATTTAAAATTTTCAGACAAAAAATAATTCCAATATCAATAAGTAAATTGCGTCAAAATCATGTTTTACAAAAGTCAATCAAACACACACTTTTATTTCCATACATTTTTAATGAGGACCATGATAAGTCAGTATGTACAAAAAAAAATGTAATGTCACCTGATATTTATTCTAAAAACGTTCGTTTTTCCTTTTAAGATTTCATATCAATCCATTATTTATGGTTTTAAATGTAATACACTTTTAGTTTTTCGATTTGTGATACGAGACCAAAAAAAATGAAATGAAAGAATCATTTTATACTTGTCACGTTACACGTCATATTAAATATGTATATTGTACAATGTGTTAGGAAAAAAAAGTACTTTTGAAAGAACAAATTTGCTTCATTTACACGAAATATGATAGGGATAATAATAATAAAAAGCAACATGTGGTTGTCGGTGTTTTGTGTTAAGAGGTTATTTATGCTCTAACTTTTTACATTTGTGTGAATGTAACATTTTTGACATGTGAACATTTGTAGTCTTATCTGATTATTTTAATATTTCACATTAAAATATTATCATAAGAAATTTTCTCTTTACATGAAAATGTTGACCTTGAACATAATTATCATCAAACATTAATGTTGATAAGTGCTTATCTTGACATTAAATGAACATTTTTTCCTTTAATTTCAATTGAATGAGCATAAGTTGATTCAATGAGTCATATTAAATTCCTCTTGACTTCATTTCAATTAAACGACTTTTTTACACTGTAAGTCGAAACCGATCCACATATCACCTCACACTCAGCCAAACATCCACAAATAAATAGACGCCGGAAACTTCGTGTGATGCTCATGCAAAAAATGGAGGTCCTTCAAGGGGTTTACAGGTTGAATTTTTTTTACATTTCAGTGTATTTTCAATTCAGCGTGTACTAAATCGTAATATTATCCATTAATATTTACATCAATGCTCAATTAACATTTCGACAAAACATTTCACATTAATTAATATATTACGAAAGTATTTACGTAATCATTTAGCCTTTTTTTTCATTACATTGAACTACGAAAACAACAATAATAATTCTAACACATGCCATAAAAATTAATTTTTCTCTCCTTTTAATTCTAACCAAAAAAAAAATACGTAGGATTTTAGTAAACATCGTTAAAACGGAATGGCACACAAATCTCATGAAATTAAACATAGAACACATTTTTAATTGTAATAATCATGATTATTATGTCATTGCTGTTAATATTGCATCCATTTCAATGGAAATAAAAATGTGGTAAGTGACCAACCTTTTTCTGCTTAATTTTGAAAATGGAACGTGAATTTATGACTAAAATAATGTGTACTACATTTTTTTATAACCTTTTTTCCAATGAAATGGAATCTGGTCTTTATTTTTCGTTAAAAAATATTTGTAATCCGTTGAGAGTGAGGGAGTTTATTTTATTTTTATAAAAATTTTTTGGAAAATCCTACTCAGAGCATGAGTAGGAAAATTTTGCACACTTCAATCTTGAAGTGAGTGGGAAGTTTTTGTTTTCATTGAAAAAGTTTTCGGTTTAAGATGAACAAAACAAATATTCTTCAGTTCCTTTCAATTTAAACACATATCATAAAATTTTTAATAAAAATTACATTTTTACTTGAAAATATTTGAATAACGTCATTGTTTTGATTCTACTTATGGAAATAATGCGATAAAACCACACATTCAAATAGATATTTATTTTCAAAACATAGTGGTTTTTTAATGAACGCGATTTGGGATTTAAAATCTACATTTGATTATTCTCCATACAAATCATAATTATAATTTGAGCACATAATTTTGAAAATACAATTAAAAAAATGTATGATTCCTAGAATATTTCTAACAAAAGTGGTCTAATTATTTTTGCATCAAATTATTTGCCAACATACATGACACGTGTATGGCTGGTTCTGTGATTGATTGGAATTGGTTGAAATTGATTCGCAATAAAAAGATGGCGTTTGGCAAAATTGGCGTATTTGGTGAATTTGGCATTTGGCGTTTGGCACATTTGGCGCTTGGCAAATTTGGCGCAATTGGCGATTGTAAAATTTTGCGGTGGGCAAAATCGGCGTTTGGCACATTTGGCAATATTTTTTTTTCGGTTTTTTTAATTTTGTAACCTTTTTTAATGTAACCTAAAAACTTTACTAATTAGCTTTTCGGTAAAATTGATAGATTTAACTAGTGAGTTATGATTTTCAACTCAAAAACCAATAAAAGTGGTTTTTATAGCGGAATGTGTCGTTTTAACCTCTTTATGTATGCAATACATCCATAGTTTCTTCTAAAAAGTTATAGATTAGAAAATTTCTTACAACTTTGTCTCTTTGGCGTATTTGACAAATTTAGCATTTGGCGAATTTGGCATTTGTCAAATTTGGTATTTGGCGAATATGGCGCTTTGCGTATTTGGTATTCGGCAAATATGGCGTTTGGCGAATTTGGCATTTAACGGTTTTAGCATTGAAAGGGTGAAATAAGCGCGACCTGAATACCCCCTGTATAATTAACATGAATTTCCCTACTAAGAGAGATCTCTAAACTGAGTTGTTACTGTACCTTTAAAATAATTACTTTTCAATAAACTGCAGTATTGAGATTTTATTTCAAATACCAATAAATTCCTTTCAAAAAACCTATAATTGTCATTTCATTACTCACTTACGTATATCTCACTATCCTTCACTATTCCATATCCGAATATACACAGGCATTTAAACTCATCACAGGTATTTTCAATCTAATTTGTCACTTAAATGTAACAATTCTGTCATTTTGTTGACATTTTATGGTTTTTCTGTCTTCATAAATGTAAATTTAATCCATCTCGTGCATTTATATAAACAAATACCTTAATATTTATTTGCTAGATCACTTCAGATAAGAGAGTGCAACTTGTTTATTATTTATTTAATTTTTTTTACATGACATGATGAGTTAACGTATTTACTTGAATTTTACAGTTTTACACAATTATATTATTACTTTCATTCTCCGTAAATGTGGATGATGATCATGATGACGATGGTTTGCGTTTTATATGATAAAAGTTGACCGGCAAAACTGTTTAAAAATAAAATAAAACTAGAAACATAGTTTGTTATAAAAAAAAAACAATGAAATTGGATTATAATGATAGGATTTTATCGTTCTAACATTTATATACATATTTTACATTCGTTCTAACATGATAATTGCAATTTGTCATGCAAACGAAATACATCTCATAAATTACATTTTAAACGTGATGCGAGGAAAATATGCATCAGTTTTGAAATGTTATCTGTGAATTTAATGCAATTTTGAATATTTTGCTGTAAGCCTTTAATGGAATTAGAAATGTACGAGTGGTTTCGAGAAAAACAAGTTAAATTTTTTTAAAGTTTTGACTGAAAATTGACTTTAAAAGTGAGAATTTGAGAATTAAAATTTAAATAAGCATGAAATGGTAAATAGAAAAAAAACCAGGCGTCTCCATTATTTGCCTAATTTTTTATGGTTATTTTTGTGATGAAGATTTTTCGTGAATTTTCTTTTGCTTTAGTTAAAATAATATGAAAAATCTTGAAGGCTAACATTTTACATTTCTCGGAAATTTAGCAATTTTGGATAGCATTAAGGCCCACAATACTGGCAGTTTTTTCTAATCGACGGGAAATACGCTTAAAATGACCTCATTTACCTTAAAATATAATCAAAATAATCTTATCAAGCACACATTCACTCAATTTTCTCGGAATTATGTATCTCAATGAATCTCAATGAATTCAAAAGCTTAAAATAATATCCCATAAAATTTGCCTGCTAATAGTTTGATAAATAGTTTAATTTGATACAAAAAAAATCCCAGTTAATCCCACATGCTTATAATAGAAAGTTAATAATCTGATTAAAAAATAAATTTAATTCACTCTCTCCCTCAATCTCTCCTTTCCGATTACAAGGATCCCACATTTCAATAATAACAAAAAAAATGTGTATAAACTTCAATTTCTCATTTCTCTCTGGATAAACCATTCAAAAGAAATTATTATTATTATCATTACTTATCTTCTTTATCCTTACATTTATCTTGCTTGAATACACAAAACTATCGTCAGCTTAACAAGAAAATATCATTTCAAAAAATAATAATAAAATACTCTTTCACTTCTTATGATAATATGAATGCAATGAACCATAATGGTTACTGTAACTGAGTTTTTTGTATGTTTGTGTGTGTGTGTGTCTTATGGAAAATGAGATGAAATGAAAGGAAAAATGATGATGATGATGATTATCGTTATTATTGAAATTTTATTTAAGATGAAGGTTGTGATGGAAAACAACAAAAATATTTTAATGGTGTGTTTTTTTAGTGATTTTAAGTGTTGTTTTTTTTCACAGATTTTCATATCAAATCATGGCTGTGAGACCACAATAATTTTATTTTTATACAATTTCATGCTATTTTCCCATGAAATAATTATTAAATAGGGTCACATTCGGTCAAGGACATGATAAGGTTTCATCCAATTTATTTATCTCAAAATAATGAGTTTGGGTTCAATTTACAATATTAATCAATCAGTTTCAATTCAAAAATCTGATAAATTTTTATATCCAGTTTCCTTGATTAAATTATTTACTGCTCAATAAATATAATTTCAATCAATTTTCTTTAAATATTAACTTTTGATTGACTTTTATTTAAATGAAAAATATAAAATAAGGGTAGAAGAGGTTTCATTGAAAATTAATATTAAATGAAAAAAAATAAAATAAAATTAAGTACGTGTTTTGAGGGAATGAAAATGTGTAAACACGTGCCTTCTAAATTTAATATTTAAAAGAGTAATATTTTAAATATTTCATTTGAATTTTTTTCTTGAATGATGTGACTTTGATCATTTTTCTTTACAATTCAATAATTTTAAATTAGAAATTATGATTATTTTATTTGAATGTCAAAGGTTAATAATTTTTTTTTGTATGTGGCTTGAATATGAAATTAAATTTATGAGTCACCCTCAATTCAAATAAAATTATGTGACATTCTGTAAAAAACCGTTAATTTTGGTTTTTCCACACCTCGAAATTTATCTTCACTTATTTAGAAAAAAAAATTTAAGTTATAGAAAATTTTAAAGCACGATTAGGATCTATGCCAGACATGAAAATACAAGTTCATATAAAATTTTTAGTCAAAAAATAATTTTGCTTCCCACACTTTAAAGGATTACACACAGATACATTAAAGATATAAGCTTTCCATTTTAAAATTGAATTATGCTTGTTATCTTTCTTTTTGTTTATTTTCTGTTTAAGCATGAAAATGTAACAAAAAAAAATCTAAATTCAAGACATAACTTTGTTTAATTTCTCACGAAGTTGATAACATGTGCCTTTTTTTCGCAAATTTTTCATTTTTTTGCTGAGATATAAAATTTTAACGGAAAAATAAGACAAATAATGTCTTATTCACTTCCAAATTGAGTTAGGATGCTACCGCTAAATCTTATCACTTATTTTAATGGCATATGAATTATGTAAAGATAAAACCTTCAATTTTCATTGAAGAAAACTAATTGAAGCCTGTGTGAAAAATATTAATTTAAATGTAAAATTCACTTCTAGACTTAACACTCTGTAATTTCATGCGTGTTTTTGCGAAATATGACGTGATGCCTGTTAATCGTTATTTTCTTATGAAAAGCGCCTTTTTCTATTCTTGAACCAGTCTTATATGAAAAAATATCAGTCATACATAATTCGATGGCATACCATAAAAAAAATTTACATTACATACCAGAAATAAAATGAGACGAGACAATGTCTATTAAATTTTAATAATTTATTTTTCAAGAAATTCTTTCATTTCATTTTATTTTATTTTTTTCATCAATTTTTAATAAAGTTCCTTGTTAAAGTTACTTGATAAGAAAATGGGAAATTCTAATCACTGGGCGGTTTAGAAAAGTGCATTTCGATGGGACTCGTTTCATTGAATATGATTAATTTTGAAAATAACCAAAATTTTGAAAATAACCGCCATTTTGAAAATAACCGTCTTTTTGAAAAAAAATCCGCCATATTGAAAAAAATTTAAAAATCGAACATTTTGGGCTTTTGACCGTTTTCAAGCTCTGGACCGTAATCCTAGAGCCCAATCCATGAGCCCAATCCTTGAGCCTAATCTCAGAGCCAATTCATTTTAGTAAACTTCTCCATCCAACAAAACAAATTAGCATTTTTTTTAAATTTTTAACTGTTTTTATCGTTTTTCAGACCAATGGGCCATTTCGGAGTTATGGAGCTAAGTGTGTCAGAGTGACAAACCGTCTATAATAGTGCATTTTTTCTTACGAAATGCACTTAAAGTTAGACCGTAATAGTGAACAATATACATGAGAACATTTCTATAGAATTCATCATTTGAGAAAAGTCGGACATTTTCGAAAATTTCGAAATTTGAAAAAATTCGACCATTTTGAAAAATTTAGCCAATTTGGAGAATTTTGACATTTTTATTTAATTTTGATTGGTTTGACGACTTTTTTTTCGATCCTTTGAACACAACTTGCTTTTTTTTGTAATCTACGGTTTATTAAAAAGATACAAGCCGCGCACAATACTCGAATTTTTTACGAAATATTCTTAAAATACAGAAAAAAAAGAATATTTAAACACATTTCACAAGAAAAAAAAATCCATGGATTGAAACATTCAACTCTTAATCCATGACTTAAAACAACAAAAGTAGACGATGAAATATTAAAAAAAAAAACAGAACACTTGAAATTCAGATACAAGAATTTTAGAACGGAAATACTAGAAAAAAGAGATAATCCTTCTTTTATCATGTACTTTAACTTCTATTTCTATGGATTTCCAAATCAAATATATTCAAATAAATATCAGACATGGCTTCAAGCAAAAGACTATCAAGACCAGATTGTTGAAAGTAAAATAAACTCTATTTGAACAATAAATTGAAATAAAGAACTAAAGCAATATTTAATGTTTAGGTTACTGCTTTAATCCTTATCTCAAAGAAAAAGGCAACAAAGAAAACCATGATTTACACAAATATTTGAAATTCATTTCAAAATAAAATGAAAAATAATATCGATGGATGAATTTCCTCTTCATAAAGGAAATGAATAATAAACTAATAAGAAGGAATTTTGACACTTGGAACGTGTCTCTTTTTTAAGATTTTTCATGTGAAAAAAATTCATTAAATTGGTTTCTTTTTCGTTTAAATTTATTACGTAAAATCAATTCATCGAATTCATGTTAAAAATAAAAAAAAAACATTAAGATAAAATAAAGTTTCAATGAAACCTTAAGCTCAATTTTAATTCATTGAAATGTGAAATAATATTTTGATTATATTTGAAATTTCCAAGGAAATCATCTAAATTTATATCAAGATAAATTTTATGAAGAAAATTTTGAAAGTTTGATTCAAATTCAACATATTTTTCCTTTGAATTTCCTTTGAAAGTATAATGAAAACCAAAAACTTGTCGATTTGTGACTCATGTACTTAAAGTTGCCTCTGAAAAGAAAAGTGAATCATTGACATTTAATGTAGTTTTAATTAGTTTTGAATTCAAAATACTTTCAAGTGATCAATTATACCTTTATAATCATATAAGAACTTTAATTTCACGTGAGCTTCATTTGTACATGAGCTTCAAATTAGTGAAAGTATAATAAGAGTCATATCTTCTTTGGATTTTCTTTGAATTTCTTCTTTATGAACTCAAAAAGGTTTTTCGTTTTGATTAAGTCTAAAGAAAGAGAAATTCAAAAAAAAACAAACAGTATCACAATTGTTTACACCTGGTATACAAATTTTAATTATTCTCACTTTGATTAAAAGTGACACAGTCGCGTGCAATTCAAAGAAACATTAAAGTAAAATATATTGTTTGTATTATAAACAGGAAAATGTACTTTTATAAGGTAGACAAGCGTAGGCCAAAGACAAACAAAAAGTAATTTATCAAAGTTTTATCATATTTTTCTTTTACCTTTTATGTGGGTGTTTCTATGCCATGAAAGAATGCTTTGTACTTAAATTACAGAGAAAATTTGCTTGTGGTTTTTTTTAATTGTGTGTGTATGTATGTGTGTGTGTGTGTGTGTGGGGAGAGCGCATTCCATTTCCTTATTTCTTCCTCTTATTAACAAATGATTTTTAATGAGAACTTTATTTACAATTTCTTTTACAATTCAATTTAAAATTCCTTTTTCAAAAAAACAGGAAAGTTAATTTTTGCATAATTTAAAATATAATAATAATAATAAGCATATTTAATGTGAAATACAAAATGTGTACCATCATTAACAGTTATTTATGATGTATGTTTAAAAGCTTTTTGTTAAATCATTACCAACATTTGCAGTTTAAAACCCTTAAATTACAGTTAAAAAAATAACTCATTGTGACTGGCAACCATAAAGTGAGATTATGAAATTATGTTAATGGCCTCGAAAGTTCATTTAGTCGATGGCAGTCTGAATTGAAATTGAAGCTGAGTTATTTTCAACCGATATGACAAACAAGGCGACGTATATTCGACCAAAATACCAGCAACAGCTGCAAAAAAAATTTCAACCTACAACTTTCCTGAAGAAACGTATCTCAAAAATTGCATACATTTAGGCGCAGTCATCTTGAAATTGATGAAACCCCAATATAAAATGTGTACACAGTTGTTCTGTATCAAGTAAGTGCCTTTAATCCAGTCATTGAGGCAAAACTACAAATATTTTAAGTCAGAAATAATAAAATTTAATATTAAACATAAAATAAATTGAATTGAAATTTCCTATGCCTTTGAGAGTTAAACGTAAAATAACAAGATAAATAAATTCATAAGTGGAGAAAAGCATGTTTACTAGCTATGAAATTTATTTCTTCTCTCATTGTAAAATTGTTGCACTTTAAATGATGTTTTCTAAACATTTCACGCTTTTTACCCTTATTTTCTCCCTCTCTGTGTATTTAATTACTCGACAATATATGAGTAGAATGCATGCAAACAATATGGAAAAATGTAACTGAAATGTTAAAATGTAATCTTGCGTAAAAACAGCAAAAAGGCAGGAAAAACAAGAGGATTTATTGAGCTTTAAAAGGAAAACACAATTAAACAACAAAAAAAAATTACAGTAAAATTGAAAATACATCCGTGAACGTGACGTTAAGTGTATTTGTTGTCTTATCTTATTTCCTGGGACCTACTTTTGAATGTGATCTACCTAATTGCCGTGTCATATTAGTTTTAAATTTATAGAAATAATAATTATAACAAGTCTCATTAATTTAGCTCGGTTTACCCCACATGTCACCACATTCAACACACAACATTTATGTAATGAAGATAACAATGATACGATACATGGATGGAAGGAGTAGAAAAAAAAATGCAATTGTGCTAAAGGGAAATAATTTGAGCTAGTTTTATCATGTATTTTTATTATTAAACTTTTCATATAACACCCACATACACATCACACACAGACACAAAATACAGTTTAAAGTTACTTTTCTATTTTATTTTATTTTATATCTTTCCTTGTTTTATGTATTGTGCAATGTTTGCATTGTTTCATGCTTTTAATTTAAAATGCACCTCTACACACATACACATAAATCATAAAAGACTGTTATGATAAAAGACAACAAAAAAAACGAAGTGAAACAATAGAATTTCTTTGGTTTAATAGCTGTTAGTTGTTGGATATTGTTTACTGAGCTATTTTTTTTATTATTACTTTTAAACACAACGAGAATGCTTTTGTTTTATTTCTTTGCATAGTTTTAAATTAATTTAAAGCAAAAGGGAATTGTGGTGAGTTTGTCTGATAAATGAAACTTACACATTTGATATGAAATTGCAGTGAAACCAGGAATGCACTTAAATTGAAAGGAGATTGTTACATTTTTGACATTTTTTTGCAATTTTACCGTGGCCTTTCTTCTTCCTCTAATTGTATTTCATACAAATAATGAACAAAACAATGGTGGTGTAGGGAAATAAAAAATCTTGATTAAATTAAAAAACAAACAAAAACTTTTTAATTATACAATTTTATTGGGTGATGAAAAGAATTTTTATTGTGTATTTGAAAAACACACACAGATTAATTAGAAAACTAAGAAAAAAGCATTAAATGCACTCAATTAAAGGTGATTAGTTCTCTTTTTGTCTGTTCATTTCAGGGAAAAAAATATTTAAATGAAATTCTCTCAATCGAGCTCAGGCGACGCGACGTCACCGCTTGTTTTTTTCAGGATAAAGGATCTAAGTCCATACACGGAAGAGACAAATTTAAAACTTATTTCAATAAAATCTGATGTAAAATTTCTATTTTACTGCATTTTATGCTCAGCCTATTAAATTTCATTAAAATTCATGCATTTCCATATGCTTCATGTTAATATCGCACAAAATTTCACATTAACTCTTGATTCCAAATTGATGCAATTTATTTTTGCATACATATCAAGAAAATGTGTTTGTTTTGTAAAAGTATATCATCATCAACATTTATAATCCGAGTTTTCTTATGTATCTAGAGCAAATAAATTGCATATGTGATGATAATCATATTGTATTGCATTGCATAGCATTGCAAATCTAATTTCCAAGCAAATATTAATCTTAGCTTGAAAAATGTCATATAAATTTTTTTTTTCTCCTTCTTTTTCATTTTAAATGAAATATGATAGTATTATTTTATTTTCCTTAACATCATATTGCGAAATATGTTAAAATTAGATGATATTATTTTATTTTATTGCTTTCGTTTTTACAAGGTATGATGAGTCTTCTAGAAAAATCTAAAGTATTAGTTTCTCAATTATTTAATCAATTAGATGAATTTGAGTAGCAAAAAATTAAATCTCACTTCAAATAAAATTTGAAAAAAAAGATATGATTGAGATATAAATGGAATAAATTCTTCTAGAAAAATTCCTTTTAATTCAATTGATGATGCGATAAGATTTATATTACAAAAAAGTGTCAATTTCATTACTATTCTATTTTAATGTGTGTTTGTAAGATAATAAGATAAGACATCAATAAAACAAAAAAAGTAATAATATTTTAATAATAGTAAAAGTTGTTACGTAAATGGAATGGCAAGTGGCAATAAACAATATCTAATGTCGTTTTCGTTACTGATTTATGAACTCTCATAAATACACATCAATTTTATATTCGTCTGCTACAGTAAAAAATTTCTCACTCATACTTTGCTTGACTTCTAATATGACTTTTATTTTATGAAAATGTAATAATAATAATAATAAAATAATAACAAGAGAACTGTAGTAAATGTGAATGTTGATGACATTCGTCAGATTGTAGCCTGTAATTTTTATTTTATTTCTTTATCAAACGTGCCAAGAACGAGCGTTCCATTTACTTACATGTCAAAGTATGTAAATTATGTTTGATGTCAAATATGTACGGGAAATAATATTACAACAATTTGACTTCCTCATAAGTGGTTCAATTAGGATTCGACTGAATTTAAGACTGTGACATCGAAAAAATTGTAATTTTTGACCTTATTTGAATTTTTTTATTCCATTTAACGATGCTACCAACGATGATTTTAAGCTTCATAAACTACAGTTTTAAATTCAAATAAACGGGAATAATAGGGAATGAAAACAAATAAAATTATAATAACAAGATCATAAATTAAATTTATGTTTTTGTCATAATATTATTGCTTCATATTTCATTTTATTTCTATATTATAGTCGACTTTTAAATAGAGTGCTGGGAAAAAATGTGTTACAACGAGACATATGGTTATATGGCTGTTGCACATGGTACTTTGTTGAGTGGTAAATAATACAATGAAAAACTCATATGTTATATTGAAGTTTTCGAACAGACCTCATTGAAGCCTTTCAATTTGATATTCAATGAGATCACTGTTTTCGAACAGACCTCATTGAAGCTTTTCAATTTGATATTCAATGAGATCACTGTTTTCGAACAGACCTCATTGAAGCTTTTCAATTTGTTATTCATTTAACTCACTGTTTTCGAACAGACCTCATTGAAGATTTTCAATTTGATATTCAATAAGATCACTGTTTTCGAACAGACCTCATTGAAAATTTTCAATTTGATATTCAATAAGATCACTGTATTCGAACAGACCTCATTGAAGATTTTCAATTTGATATTCAATAAGATCACTGTATTCGAACAGACCTCATTGAAGATTTTCAATTTGATATTCAAAAAGATCACTGTTTTCGAACGGACCTCATTGAAGCTTTTCAATTTCGTATTACATTTAATATTTATGGATAAATGTGTCCCTCTTTCCCTTTATGACTCTATTTACCTGATATTTTCTTAGTTTTTTTATAATATTAACTTCCTGTCTTTAACTACTACTGAAATTTTTCATAACACATAATTCAAGTATTTTCTTTGTAGTGTCATCATACTTTTCTCATAAATCCTTAAGGACATTCACCATTTTCATTTTTTTTTCTAACAAAATATGCTAGAGATATGAAAAAATAAACCTCCTCTAACATAAACTAAAGATATAAACTTTAAATATTAAAAATTACAAAACTCTTCTTTTATTTATTTTCCTATTTTATTTTATTTTAACATTGTATTCAGAAATTTTCCTATATACTGTTACAATTTAAGCAATTTTCAACATCTTTGTTACATTTTAACTCCAACAATGATGTATATTTTTTCTGGTTAAAGCATTTTTTAATATATGACTCTTATAAGCAACAAACAGCGAACTGAATTTAAAGCGTGACATCAGTCAGTTTATAGGAGAAAAAAAAAATAAAATTGAATTCCACCCCGCGACTTTTCGTATGCAATGTAAATACATATAAATTTAATGTGTAAGTCTGAGATAATCCTTCCTATTTCATTTTGTATCATAAAATGTTGATATTTTTTTTTTTTGCTTCATCTTAATCTTCAAGATATTTCAAAAAATAAAATAGAATTGTACCCTAAGATGTTAGATAAATGTTTTCATAAGATAAGAGAATTACATGTTTGGAAGAAAAACAAAAAGATAAATTCGTTGAAATTGTTTTAAAATATTGGGTACATTGTTACGGTAAATCTAATAAAATTGACATATTATCGTATTACGATTGCTAACTCAACTGTCTTCAGTTTTTTTTTGTTATTTTTTGTTATCTTTTGTTTTGAATTGTTTCCGAGAAAGCTCCTTTTTAAGTGGAAATGTTTTACTTTTACAATTTTCATACATAAAGCTGATATTTTTAAAGTAAAATCAAAATCTGTAAAAATTCATGTGCAAAATGTTACTAAACAAATATAGGTTTTAAAATAAACTTTTTTTTCATGGAAAATAAAAACAAAAGAGGATTAAGGAAATTAATTTTAATTTACAGCTTGAAACCAAAAATCCTCATATATTCACACAAATTTTATATTTTTCATCACATATTTATACACAAAATGATGTACGATTATGAAAGTGACAGGGTATGAAAATATAAATCTTATTAGATTGACAGCAAATCTTTTACAGCTTCATGATACCAAAAAAAAATATCGTTATAAAAAATTTATAAATTTTCTGAGTTGATAAAAATAAATTTTTAATAAATCATATTCAATATTGACTCAGCCTACGCAATTTAATGAAAATTAATGTAAGTGAAAAAATATATTAAAGAATTATATTGATTAAAAAAAAACCAAAGGGATTCAAAAAATACAAGAAATTTTCAATTCTTTTTGCACAATGAAAACATTAATTTTAAGTTTTTATTATTCAAATTCTTTAATAATAAAAATATGAGTATGAAGAAAAAAAATCTGAATTTAACTCCCTCACATATTTTAGGAAAATTAAGTAAACGATAACCTTGAATGGGATATGAAAGTGCATTTACGTCTAAGCACAAATGACTGATTTACTTTGAAATCATTCAAATATTTTCTCTCACTCTCTTTGAATCTTTGTCCATTTTATCAGATCTCTCACTCCTTCTCTTCATTACAAAAGATTTTTAATTAATTCTCTCTCTCTCCCTCCCCCCCTTCCTTTGTCTTCTGTCTCTCTATCTCTCACTATTCTTCTCCCTATCCCCACTCTATACCTCACCCTTCCCTCTATCTTTTGCTCTCTCTCTCTTTCTGTCTTTCTCTTGACTTTAAAATGTTTAAATAAATAACTCATAGAAATATCCGTCGTCCAGCAAAAACTCTACTACCTGAACTTTCAGCTACAATACCTTTGAACACAGTGACACAAGAGGCTACTTATCGAGGTATGTTAAAACAACTACACACAGCAACCGTCGTAAACACAACAAACAGCTATAAAGCAAACAAGGTCCTCGGTGAACTACCGCCCGAGATATCAGTGGACGAAGCCAAATTTCCCAGAGAGACAAGAACGGCATTGGCTCAGCTAAGGTCAGGATACTCAAAACTGATAAATAGCTATTTAAGTCGCATCATGCCATAGCTCACCACATGATGTAGCTCACTTTTTCGAATGCCGTAGTCATCCTACTAGCCTGACGACTAAAAACCCTGGTCCAACCCCATTGAAGTGTAGAGTTCTTGTGATTCAAAATGGAACTTTAGAAGACTCTGACGTTGCCGCTACTACAACAACAACAACAACAGTAAAGTGCTTATAAAAGCTCATTTCCAATGGAATATTCGTAACAAAAAATATAAGATAAGTTGATTAAATATTTATGAATTCTCGATTGCTCAGAGCAATATGTAAACGAAAAAAAAATTGTCAAATTCAGATTATGTTAAAATTGTAATGCTATGCGTCTAAACATTCGTAAAACCCTATCAATTTGCCTAATATGTAAATCATGAATTCACTCTCTTTTCCTTCTTATGGAACGAAAATTCTTATTGTAATCATATTTTACATACAAATAAATCAAATTAAAGCAATTTCTTCAAATGGTATTAAATTATTGATTATAATGATTGGTTTTTTTATTGAAATTTGGATTGAAATTAAATTGAATATCTTTTCTCTTCTCTGAGTTTTTAAGTCTTTTAATTTAGCTTCACTTTCTCGTTTTCTTTCTTACTTTTATACTGTAATAAATTCAAAATACAATCTCATTTGTGTTCATATTCTACCTTAAAAAAATCATTTGTAGGATTCAATTAAAAAAAATTCAACACCAAAAAGCTAACTCGTCATCAGCTGATTAATATTTATTTTGATTCAAATAAAAAAATATTAAACACTCAAAATTTATTTGATGGTAATTAAAAATGTTCTCGCGTAAAAATCACTGGTGTTATTAGAAAAAAAAAATAAACAGATCTATTTCCAGTAAAAAGGTCAGATATCTCATTGAAATCTTTTAACAGACGTATTTGAAACCCATAAAATTCATTGAATGTTTACTTAATCGACCCACTGACACATTTTTCGTGTGCCTATTAATATTTTAATACTATTACGATTAAAAATACTCTTATATACCGTGAAAGGGCATTTCGAAACAAGAAGAGAAATTTTTAATAAAAAATTGTCACAAACAGCCCCTTCAATAATTTTGATAACACGCAACAGGTGGTCAACTGTCATCATCATCAACATCGTCATTACTATTATTATTATTCAATTACAACCTTTTCTTCTTATTATATTTTCACAGGCAAACAAATATTTTCCTTTCTTTTTGACATTTTAATACAAAAAATAAATTCACAGTCAGTGTTCTCCAACGTCTATTTTACATTTTCATACAAATTCATTGCGATAAAAAATGAACTTAATATGAAAAAAAGGAAAAAAAACACTGCCTTGGTAATAAAATGTGACCTATTGATGTAGACATCCTTAGGTCGATTAATTTTTTAACTGTATAAACAATGTTATTTAACGTCAATATGGTTCAATGCCCACAGACAGGTTTCATCCGGGTTATTTTAGACACGATTGATGTTGTAAGATATCAAAAAGTGATACTTTTGAAGTGCTTTTAGCAATTTATTTTAATCTTTTTTTTCTTAGTTACATGATGATCAATAAATATCGGTTTATGTTGAATCCCATTTTTTTGTCATTTTCATTGAAAGGACAATTTTTCTTATCTAATTCCTTTTTAATTTTCATTATCTTTCTTTTTTGTATTTTTTAAGTAACTTGAAAAAATACAAAAAAAAAGGACACATTTCAAAAACCCTTTTTTTAATTTCCATAACAGTTAAGTTTTTGACACAAAAGAGTACTTATATTTCAAATTATAATCATTATTCACATTTTTATATTCTTTGGAAACAATCGAGCCTTTTGTTGTATCGAGCGAAACAAGGGTTTCATGCTTTCTTACATTTTTTGTCTTAATTAAATTTTTTTTTTATCGTAGACTTCAAACAAAAGTTACGATAAATTCATGGAAAAATTTCATTATTAAAAAATCTTTTAATAGTCACACTTTACTTTTCTTATCTGAACACGTTTGAGAATGTCTCGTATAATGTTGAACATAAGCAAAAAAAAACAACAAGGCATTACAAATGAATAATAATAAAAAGCAGTTTTAAATGTCACGTTGCTATGACGAATGGTTCAAATTTGTCATACGCTCTGCGGCTTAAATTCACATTTTTGTTCATATTTTGCACAATTGAATACAATTTTTTTTTGCTGGTGAAGGAGCAGATTTTTATTTCATTTTATTTTTTTTAGTTCAAAAAAATTATGGCTTTTATGAAACACAAAAAAAATCAAAACGTAATTTTATAGTGAAAGACAATCTTGGTTTCATTGAGAGCTTTTCGAATACTCCTTTCAAAGCATATTTTTTCAATACAGGTAACGTTAAAATGAATCAGAACAGAAGATTTTTGGCATCTGTACACCATTAAATTTATTTTTTTTATAAAATTTTTTTTTTTGAAACGAAGAGTTTAAGCCTTGAATACTAATGTAAACGCTAAATTTAAGAGGATACTTGTCTGGTATAAATTCATTTGAAAAATTGTGATGATAAGGTAAAATGTGTGTTTTGAAACTAACAGAGATCAACGTTGTCGTTTGAATTTAAACACATTTTTAAATTCAAAGAATGTAAAAATACATTTTCAGGCATAATTGGTTATCCGCCTGTTTGTGTTAGTAAGAAAATGCATAATATTGCGCTCAGGATACTTCAATACGAATAATTTATTACTTTTAAATGGCAACCCCTTGAGTGGTAAGTTTAAGGGCGAGACAAAAATGCACTTTCAAAGACATTTCACGGATTAAATTTCTCATTTTTATGTATTTTTTTTTAATTCTTACTTTCAACTTGAAAATTCCATGGCATTATGTTATGTAAAATACAACATTTATAAGAACTTGTTCATGTTTAAGTAATAAAGAACATAGATAAGAGCTTCGTGAAAAAATATTAGCTATAATCTTTTTATTCTATGCTAGATTCTTATTTTAAGAATTCTAAATCTTTAGTAAAAACCAAAAAAAATATCTGTTTTGGAATCGCATTGTATCTAAATGATAAGAATTAGACTACAATTAAATGGAGACGCCTGGTTATTTTAAAATATATTTTTATGTCTATTTCTATTAATAGTTATTTAATTAAAAACACGATTTTTCAATTAAATTTCCGTAACTTTTCATTCAATTTTTGTTTCAATTTAACAGTTATCTGTCACAAAAGCATTAAAAGTCATGAAATAATATTAAAAAAAAAAGTCAAACAAGTCAATCATGTTAAAAAAATAACGATGGGTGAAACATTTTATGCACGAATTTGATATTAAAGTTAAAATAAAAAAAAAAACATTGTGACCCATCACCATTTATTTAAATTCACAAATCCAAACAGACACGCTTAAAATTGATTGTAAATATGCGATGATGCAAATGATAATTAAAATTGTGAAACATAAATAAACAGATTATTATTCTGCAAATTTTAATGCCATCATAAATATATTTCACCGGATATTAACATACTGTTTGAGTTTCAGATATTAATATTTCGGATGTTATAGGAAAATTTCTGGGAATTTTTATTCAATATGTTGTGTTCAAACATTAAAATTAAAAACAAAAACTCTCATATGACTTGGAAAGTTTTGTTTATTTTACCCCTAAGATGAGAAGGAAAATAAAGAAATTTATCTTAAACAATGATATTAAATTTTATTTACAATGAAAATAATAGTTAGTATTGAGCCTTAAATTAATTGCTACACTGAGGATTAAAATTCAGCAAGGTGCAAGATTAAACCTTAGGTCACGAAATAATTAATTTTTTTTTTTCGATTAATAAATGTCAATTTTTCGTAACAGGAACTAAA
Organism: Culicoides sonorensis; assembly: GCA_900002565.1. Lineage (NCBI taxonomy): Eukaryota > Metazoa > Arthropoda > Insecta > Diptera > Ceratopogonidae > Culicoides > Culicoides sonorensis. The sequence continues at coordinate 575,927 of LN483382.1, forward strand.
TTTAAAAATTTGGAGTAATCAATCATATAATGTAAAAAAATATCCCCGTCGCGATGAAAAAGGTCGAAATAAGGCACAATCACGAGCTCGTAAGCTCTTTGACCTGTTTTAAACAAAGAATGATGGTTCATAAACGATGAAAGTTATATTTTTGCAGATTTTCAACAGCTGCCTGGCCGAGAATTTTACATTGCATCCAAGCGTTATTGTACTGCTTAAATTCGCCAAAAAATTCCTTATATGGTAAACTATCTGTTGTTGTGGTCGTAAGAGCAAAACATTCGATTCTACACGTCAATCAACTCGAAATTAACATTTAAAAGTGTTTGCAAAAGCGATTGTTGCTGTTTTTAAATTTCCCAGCAAATCTTTATTATTCTGGCCTGATTTGACTACATGCCATTACTCTAGTGCTATTCTGAAATGGTATGCAATGAATGGCGTCAGATTCATTCCTACGGACGCAAACCCGTCAAACTACCCGAGTTAAGACCCATTGAAAAAGATTGGGGAATTGTGAAAGGAATACTCCGGAAAACGAAAGTATTTACCAAAAACAAAGAAAATTTTAAGAGATACTGGAAAAAAAGCTTCTAAAAAGGTCACCAATTTCATTATGCAACAAATGATGAGTCGCGTGAAAAGTAAAGTACGACGATTTGCTTTTCTAAATTAAATATGATGATTATTTTAATTTTATAATGTACTAAACGATTAAATTTTAATAATACGAGTGTGATCTCCAGACTCGACTTTCTTCAATTTCTCTCTCAGTGTGTTAAAAACTACTTCAATGCAATTTTTTTCTGTACTGTTTTAAAATTAAATAAATAAAACAATAATAATACTTATAAAATGATTCGAACAATAAATTGTTTAGATCTCTTTTAAAAATTTATTATTATCATTATTCCAATTGTTTTATTTTTATTTTATTTTGAGGCCAAAATGCACTTTTAGAGACGATTGGGTCCCCGTCATTAATAACCATAACTACAGAATGGTCGTCCATCGAAGCAACGACTAGTTTTTTTTCAAAGGAAAGGAGATCATGAGTCGTTACTCCTTAATTGAACACACGGGTAATGATAGCAACTGAGCTAAAGAGCCAACATTGATCCGAAATCCGTTAAAAAAAATTCAAGATATATTGTAATATTTTTATAGTGGTGCTCGTGAGGGTTACCCTTGACTAATTGAATTGGGCTTCACAGCCTTAAAATTACCTAATTAAATTTATGGCATTCAAAATTTAAAAAAAATGTCAATGAACTTTTAACTTCAATCAAAATGCACTTTTCAAGACTGTCCAAAACATTTACATTTTCCATTATTTTTAATGTTTAGTACCAACTAAAATGGGAAACAGATGTTTTATATCATTAAATTTTCATCTAATTAAATTGAAAATAAATAAATTTTAGGGCTTCAATAATATTATTTCAGACCACACTTCTTCTAATTATAAAATATTATTATCATAAAAAACAATTAAAATTTTTTATTAAATACCTTTTAAATGCAATGCATTAAAACTTGTAACATTTATTTTTGGGACTTAATTTTCATTATCATTATTATTAATATTAATTGGGTTTTTTCTTCTTAATAATGATATTATATCAAATTTAATTTTTTTACACTATCATGCCTAATTTTATTTTATTTAAAAACTGTTGAGTTTATTATTAAAATTATTTATTATCTTAATTTATTTATTTAATTAAATTTATCATTAAGTCATAAATCAAATAAATATTTCACACACATTTAACACATAATTTTTTTCTGTAAAAGTTTTAATTTTCTTTTTTATTTTCTCGTATAATAATGACATAAGTGTTTACAAGTGAAGAACATTATTTATTTTCTTTAAATTTTTTTGTATTTTATTTTTATATTCACTGGATTGATGTTAAAAAAAAATCTTAATGGAGAATTTTTTTTGAATTTTCACACCAGATCATTTTTTTGGAATTTTTAATGTTTATTGAATTAATTTTTGATATTTATTATTTTACCATTTTATTTGTTTAATTTATAACTTTTGTTTTTAAAAGAAACACTTCTGGTAAAAAAGTTTAAATTTTTCTTCTACCATCCGATCACGATGAATTTTCACACGACACTGAAATTATTCCGGTTAAGAGGCTCATTTTTATTTGATATTGTATCGTCTCGATATGTATGGTAACAAAAAAAATTGATATCATCTGTTATGTTCTAATAATAAAGAATGGAATACTACAGCAACAGCCTAAGTATTAAGGAAAATACACAGAATATACAAATTTGATTCCATATGATTTTAGTGTCTTAACGAAATTTTTCCTTTTTTTTAACGGCTTTCTCGTGAGAGTGTTGTAAGATTTTGTCTGTTATCAGTCATTGGACTTTCTGTATAGAGAAATAAATTGAGAGAGAATGAAGAGAGAGAGAGCGTAATTTAATGATACATGTGATAATAAAAAGCCGTGTGTTAAATGTAAACAAGGATAATTTGACATGAAATTGAGTATGATAAGAATTTGTTGAAATAAAAACGCGCATGTGATTTGATTTTTTGAATGAAATCGTAAAACCACGTGACCAATGAAACAAATTTCACAAAATTGAGTCAGGTTTATTGGGTGACTAAAGACTTAAGACTAGCCTCATGTCATCCGAGAGTCCATTAAGCATACTTGCTATCATCATAAATCGTTTAGCCATTTCCCTGTAATCACAAACAATCGCCATCTTTACAAGCCGTAACTCTGATTGGGTAGCTCGAAAAGAGGAAATTTGAGTCTGCTAAAATTAATTCACAAATGAACACCAATTTTAATAACGGTCAATTTTTTCAAAAAATTCAAGTAAATTGAGTTACCAAAACAACTCACATCTGTAACTAAGAAGATATAAAATTTGACACTATCCGCAGCCAATTACTTTACTTAAAAAAAACATTTCTTCTTTATTAGTTTTTCCAGCACAATTTTCACGATGAGCGAAATTTCAAGAACAGCTATAGTTGCTGGAATTGGCACTGCCGCCGTTGCATTTCTCGGATATTGCATATATTTTGATCATAAACGTCGTAGTGACCCGGAATATAAGAAAAAAGTCAGAGATCGTAAGTAATTCTAACACATAAAATTTTTTGTTTGTACATAATCTGTCATGATATTGTGTAATACATGTACATCTCTCTACACGTGCTTCCAATATTAAATGTTCAAATCAATGATGATTTTACAGGTAGACGAAGACAGAAGAAATCTGGTGCCAAACGCACCCAAATGCCAAATCTCCAGGATCACGAAGCAGTTCAAAGGTAAGTTAAAAAGTAATTTTACTGATTGAATGATGACTTTAATACAGGAAAAAAATCGATATACAATGCCCTTGATAATTTGTGTATGTTTATATGGATATGTAACTAAATGTGTGAATTTTTTTTTGTACAGATTCTTTTTGCAAGAAATTCAAACTGGTGAAGCTTTAATTGCAGCTGGTGATATCGAGACTGGAGTCGAGCATTTGGCTAACGCAGTAGTTGTTTGTGGACAACCCGCACAATTACTCCAAATATTGCAACAAACATTGCCGGCACAAATTTTCACTTTGTTGATCCAACGAATGCGAACAATTGGAAATCCATCGGACAATGGCGAAGCAAAGGATTCCTTAGTTGAAGATCTCAATGATGATTTAGAGTAACTTCAATTGAAAGTTATTTCTAAATTTCAATGAGTTTTAGTATAGTGATTGCTTGGATTTAACAAACAAAAAATATGTGTCCTGTTTATTAACAATAATTAAATTAATTTACATCTCAACAATTACACGTTAATAATTATCACCTGAATATTAATTAATAATTTAATTTAATTTAAAATTAAATTGAAAACAACGGTTTTAACAATAAAATAAAAATTAAATTCAACGTTAAAGTTTAGGAGTTGTAATTGTTGTAATTCTAAATTCATAGATGTCGCTAGTAAAACGTACTCTGATAAATATACAACCGAAGTTAATTTTTGATTGGCTTACCAAATTAATTAGAATAAAATAACATGAAAACCTAATAAATTCTAAGTAAAGACAAAAAATTAATAAAATGATAAAACCAAATTATCTCGATCAGTTTTTTTCTTGTACGAGTGAGGACAGAATTTATCCCAAGGTACTTCAAATAAATGTTTAAGCAAGTAAAATCTGATAGTTCATTTTGTATTACGAAAACTTCCAAGTTCATGTACACGAAATGTCAAGTACATGTCAAAATTATAACTGCTCACTCCTTGTTTTGAATTTAATTCAACTGTCAGTTTAAAAGAAAACAACTCACCACTGGTATCTCATGTATATGACAAAATCTGAATGAAACGCCACTGTTGTATAATAAGCCAAAAAAAAATTAGCAAAGCGTCGACAGTATTTTAACTCGTAAAACAAACAGAAAATAACTAAATAAAAGCGGAATTTTAAGATATCAGGATAAAAGGTGATAAAGATTTGTGGAAAAGTGAAAAACTGTTTCATATGTTCGAGAAAAAGGTAAAATTTGTTTGTTTTTATTGGATGGAAGCGCTTCTGTCGACGACTGATGATGCGTTTGTGACATATTTGTGTATTTTTTTCAAGGTTTTATTTTTGATTACCTTTGTTTTGCTTAATTTATCAAAACATTTGATAAAACTAGAAAATTCAAGTGAAAATTTGTGCTAAACTAAGATTTAATATCAGTGGTACGGATTCATAAATAAACATTCGTCTGTGCTAATTTACAAAATTTATCATGGTTGCCATTTAGCAATCCATACAACATTAATTAAAATAAAAAAATTAAATTTAGATCATTTTTTGTGGAATTTCAGGTGACACCTTGATCTAAATTCAGATGAATATTGTGTATCCACAAGGTTGTCGTCCCATTTCTGAGGATTTGGGACAAGATGAGCTGATTCGTCGACTCAAAACATTAACACACACACTCCAAGCAATGGGACAAGATGAAGGAGTATATGAACAATATATCCCACTAGCTTTACATTTGGCTGATGCGTGTTTCTTGGAACATCCATCGAAAGATGTTCAATTATTGATTGCTTGCTGTATTGCTGATGTGTTGCGAGTTTATGCGCCCGAAGCACCGTACAAAGATCAAGAACAAATTAAGGGAATTTTCTATTTCTTGATTAAACAATTGAAGGGACTTTCAGATCCAAAAGATCCGGCATTCAAACGATACTTTTATCTCCTCGAAAATTTGGCCTATGTCAAATCATTCAATATGTGCTTTGAGCTGGAGGATTGTCAGCAGATTTTTTGTACATTATTCTCGTTGCTATTCAAAATCGTCAAGTGAGTTCATTTCATCCTAAACTTCTATTTTCAAAGATAAATTAATGTATTTTTTTCTCTCTCCTAATACAGTGATGAGCACAGTGGAAAAGTAAAATCATTCATGTTAGACGTTCTTTGCCCGTTAATCACTGAATCCGATTCCATTTCAAATGAGCTGCTCGATATCGTTCTCATTAATATCGTTGAACCACTGAAAAGCCAAAAGAAAAACGCTTATACACTGGCAAAGGACTTGATAGTAAAAACGAGTGACACTCTTGAACCTTACATACAACAAGTGAGTTTAATTCAGATTTGGGTTATTTTAAAACTTATTTTATTTTTTTTTTCAATTTACAGCTCTTTAGTCGTCTTATACTGATGGATAAACCTGATAAACAAATGCAGATCTCAAATAAGCTCTATGACATCATTTACGAGTTGAACACATTTGCTCCGAGTGTTCTGGTCCAAGTCTTATCCCAACTTGAGATTAAATTGAAGTCAGCTCAAGAAAATGAACGTCTGAAAGTTGTTGCATTGCTAGCCAGAATGTTTTCTGAGAAAAATTCAACTGTAGCAAAACAACATGCAGCACTTTGGCGAAATTTCGTGGGAAGATTTAACGATATTTGCCTAGTTATTCGAATAAAGTGTGTTCAAAGTGCGATGCATTTCCTTCTGAATCACCCTGATTTAAGAAAAGATGTAATTGAAGCCCTGAAAAGTCGATTGCACGATAACGAGGAAACAGTTCGTTATGAAGTTGTAATGGCAATTGTTGAAACAGCTAAGCGCGATGTTCACATTGTAGCGGAATCGGAAGATCTCCTTAATTATGTGAAAGAAAGGACATTGGATAAAAAGTTCAAAATACGTAAGGAAGCGATAAATGGTTTAGCTTTAATCTATAAAAAGTACATGTCAGATTCGAATGCCGATGATACGATAAAAAAGAGTTTGAATTGGATTAAGGACAAGATTTTACATGGATACTATATGACAGGAATTGAAGATCGACTTCTTGTGGAGCGTCTTTTAATCACATGCTTAGTTCCTTATCAGCTCTCAGCTGAAGATCGTATGAAAAGATTATACCAACTTTTGGGAACATGTGACGATAATGCAACCAAAGCATTCATTGAACTTCAGAAAAATCAATTAAAAGTTCGGAAAAGTGTATCAGATTGGATAAAGTTACATCGAATCAAGGACATTACTCCAGCTGTTCAAAAGGAAATGAACATCAAATGTACAGCAATAGCCAAACAACTGCCTGAACCAGTAAAAGCCCAAGAGTTTCTCACTCAATTTAGTGCGCATATGAGACGTGACCCAAAATTAATACAAGAAATGGAGACAATACTTAAACGAGATGTGGTCTGCAAGGATTGTGCTGACACTATGACTATCGTCCTCAAAAAATTGGGGCAACCCATAATGACGAATTTGTATTACAATACAGTGAAAATGCTCTTAGAACGCATTGCATCTGTTATGGTTGATAAGAACTCAATTGAAGTCCTAATTGACCTCATCGAGGATTGTTTAAATGATGGTCCAATGGTGAATGAAATTGGACTACCACGTGAATCTGTAGGTGAACGTGGTTTAAAACTCCTCTCAGTACTGGCATATGTTTTTTCAGCTCATTTTCAGCATGAAACAATCCTTAAACACATGATTGTCCTGTTAAGTTTCGATGAGGCATATGTTGCCCCATATATTCTTAAAGCCTTTACCTATTTGGGACGTTACAAGCCACTTGTTGAATCATTTCCACAAATTGTGGAAGAATTGGCTCAACTTTGTAAATTATTTGCTATCACTGGAACACCAAAGCAGGCAAAACATGCAATCAGATGCATGTTTGTCAACACACAATCGGAAAGCACGACTGGTCAAACGGATGACCTTACTACGAACACCACGGAAAATAACACCGTCGATGTTTTCCCAGAAATTGTGGACCAACTTAAAATTGCTCTAAGTCCAGAAAAACCAAATTACCGTACGGCAATTGTCAGTTTGGGACATATTGCGTATAATTTACCCGAAAAATTCATGATTCCAATTAAAAATATCATCTCAAGGAAGATTGTAAAAGAACTTTTGGTTAAAGATACCGAAGAAAATCGTGATAATGTTCCAGATGCGGAGTGGTGTGAGGAAGATGATCTTCCCGAAGAGACGCGATGCAAAGTTGAGGGTCTCAAAACAATGGCACGATGGTTACTGGGCTTAAAGAAGGATGTGGCATCAGCCCAAAAGACCTTTAGAATGTTGAATGCTTTCATCAAGCAAAAAGGAGATCTCTTGGAACAAAAGAAACTTTCACAAGCTGAAATGTCTTGGCTTCGTCTAAGTGCAGGCAAGGCAATGTTGAAAATTTGTGAGCAAAAGGGTGTGGGTGATCAATTTAATGCTGAACAATTCTACAATTTATCACAATTAATGGTAAATTTTCTTGATTATTTACTATTAAAATTATTTATTTGAAATTATATTTTATTTTTCAGATCGACCCAGTTCCTGAAGTTCGTGAAATATTTGCCAAAAAATTACATAAAGGATTGAATAAATATATTCCGTCAAAGTGTCTCCCACTCGATTTCATGGGATATTATGCACTGGGTGGTCGTGAAACAGATCGAAGGTAAGCTTCTATTTCTTCATATGATAAATAACGATCATGAATGGAAGCGAATATCCAAGCGTCACCACAGCACACCATTTTAATGTCAATCCCCATGGATTCGTGATATCAAATGGAAGATTCTAGCGGGAAAATATTCTTACATTATTATCTTGAGTACAGAAAATCATAAATCTTACATTTAAAGGAGTGCGAGTATGATTTCTGGTGAAAACTTTATTCAAAGTTGTTCCTTTAAGATAATTTGCTTTCATTAATGCCCGAATCATTTTCGATTCCTCTTCCGTTGAGTTTAAATATCAATAGTGACAGTTACATTTCAATGAATACTGCGATTAAAATATTTCCCATTTTTTTACATTCACAGATTATTCTCAGCAATCAAATCGAGCATCGAGACAGATGTCAATCGAAGACGTGAATATTTGAAACAATATGCGAATGTTGAGCGCGCTATGAATCAATTACCATTGATTTTACCTGATTACATGTTAGTGTTTGCTGTGCCCGTGCTAACACACGACCCGAATTTCACAGATCCAGAGAATGTCACGCAGTTGCGAGCCGTTGAAAAGTGTTTGTGGTTAATTTTGGAACCACTTGTGTCCCAAAAGGAATTCTTCTGTTTTGGTTTCTACAAAAATCTTATTGATCGAATGAAAAATCACAAGGATGCGTTGAGAAGTGAAGATCAAATTACAAATCATGTGAGTTTATTTAAAAATATATTGAAATGTTATTAAAAATTTAATCTTTTTTTTTTTTGAAGAAAATGTATGCGATATGTGATATAGCAATGCATCTCATTGTAACACGAGCTCAATATCCAGAAGTGAGAGAATTTTCATTAGAATACACACGCATTCCGGACATGTACTTTCAACAACAACCAGAAAACTACCAAAATACAAAACTTTACGTTCCACCCGAAATATACAACTTTAAACATACAGTTAGCTCCAAAACGGTGCCTTCTATCATTGTAAGTCCTCCATTTTTAGCGACATATTAACTGAAATAAATTTGAATTTTTCTTTTCGAATTTCAGTCATCATCAATAACGGTTAACAAGACCCTTGCTCAAAAACGTGAAGCTGAAAATAGTTCAACAAACACAGATAATGGAACATCAACAACAACAAATGGCGAACCACCTGCAAAAAGATTGCTTCGAGGAAATAATTAAACTTCATTATTTAACACAAAACAACATGAAAATGTTAACTTAGAGATAAAATCACGACTAAATATTAAGAAACATAATATCCCAAAAATAATATTTAATTTTAACTATTATTTTTAAGAACCTTACATTTTTCCTCCAAAAATATTTTAACGAATATATTTTAAAATTGTACACGTTCAATTTATGTTAATTCTGTTCAAAATTTGTTATGAAATATGATTTTTTCGGTTTTAAAAATGTTAAATTTAAAGAAATTGTTTTTAAAATACCAATTTTGTAAGGTAATTTTACTAATAAAAAAAAATTAATGAATGCCAATTTATTGTAAAATTTGAATAAAATACAATAATTATGACTTAAATTTATGTATTTCAATTAAAAATGTGAGCATTAACGAAATTCCATGTTAGCATTTGGACATCAAAGTTTCTCAGTGTCAAATTACGAAACTTTTTTCTCAGGTAATTTCATTTCATAGATTTTGTCCCATCCACCGGTATCTGCTTTCGGATTGCTCTGTAAATCGATGGCAACTAAAAATGATAATTAAAAAGATACCGTTATTTTTTTCAATTGAATTTTGTTTGAATTTACCTTTCACAACATCTTCCATCACAGTTCCACACACATATTTACTGATCGGCGTATAATAGCACATTGAAGGTCCTCGATTGATCTCCAGCAGGAACATTTGAAAGTCCTCCGTAATCAAATAATCGCATCCAAACAACTCAAATCGTCCTGGTTTCAACTCAATGTTATCAATGCTGGCCAATGTCACTGCCACCAAACTACTTTGCATCGAAGGATAAATCTGTTCCTCCCAAATATTCTCCTTGCCAATCTCCTTAAAGTATGCAATCAAATCGTCAATACTCCACATGTGATTTTCGGGCAATGGATTTTCATGAATTTTCTTAATTTTCCTATTAACTGACGTGTTTGTCACGTGCACCGCTTTATTTAGATTCGTAAATGTAAATTCATGTGCCGCAAATTTAACGGTTGAAAGTTTGTGTGTCCACGCACATAAGTGAGTTTGACTTATTGTGATCATGTAATATGTCCTTAGATCGAATTTTGTTTTATGAATTAAGAGTGGTTTTTCAATGTATTTTTGGACAATATATCGCTTATTTCGCTTCTCGATTTGTTTTGTAATGCGATCAATGTTATTTGAGAGGATTATGCCCCAACCTTGACCGACAAATGATGGTTTTAACAGCCAAATGTTATGAAATCCGTCGATTGTGATACGTGACGGCCAATAATGCTTGATTTCACTGTAGGCATCCTTGATTTTTGCGATTATTTGAAGGGCACGATCGGTTCCTGCCAGGATTTTAAAATGATTATTCACCAAATTGTTGTGAAGACGTTCAAGTTTCAATAAACTCTTGTCACTTATTTCGAAATCCGAGTCAGATAAAAGTCCTTCAGCTTTTTTGGTGAAAAAATTTACAATATCTAAGGCTAATTCAATTCCACCGTAGTAAATCATACCTTTTGACTTACTGAACCATGATCTGATATTTGATCGAGTGTGAAGGAAAATGACGATGCTACATGCGAGTGATAACTTGTAATCAATCAAAAAATCCTCAATTTCCTCATTATCAATCACGCTGTAACTCCTCGGATAATTGACTGTAGCAGTTTTATCATCATAATTCCAATTGATCTTATTAACACACTTCCCCAATCCATTTTTCAATCCAAAATTACTGCCAACAATCTTGATTTTATTCAACAATGGCACATCATTAAATTTATCATACAAACGTGGATTCCAAATCCAAACGAGTCCTAAATTGCAATTTCCAATCATGCGTGACATCAAGGCTTGTTCACACTTTGAATTCTCCTCGTAATGATTCAACAGGAGCGACAACGGCATTTGATAGTAAATACTTCCAAGACGAAATTTACGTTTCTCAATGAAACCACGTTTTCTCAACTCACTCTTGATTTTCTTGAAATTACATCCAACGAACCGGTAAATTTTCTTTTCATTTTTTGCCATATTGACTTTTTCCACGAGTGCCAGATATTTTTCGTGGATTTCTGATGTTTCATTGCAAATATCAGTTGACATGATTTTTGTTCGTTGTTTGCAAATAAATTATGACACGTTGCGAAGATATTTGGTGATTTGAATATTTTGAATAATCGCAACAATGTTGTGATTTTGATTGAGAGGGATGTGCGTTGATTATTTTTTTTTTAATTTTTCCTTGATGTGAATCGATTAAGCTTCAAAAACAAACTGAGAGAAATATGGTTTTAATAAAAATGATTAAATTTATTTTATTAATAATCGTTATGAGATATTGGCAGAATGATTTATGAATGAAAATCAGGGATGTGAAGTGAAAATAACGGTTCAAAGGGCATTTCGTATAAATTATCACTTTGGTCATTCATAGAAATTGAGAGTGAAAGTGAAAATGAGAGAAAAATGCAACGAGAGTGAATGGGAGAGAAAATGAAAGTGAAAGGATTCGGAAAACACATGAAAAAATCAGTTGACTTCACATATCACCTCTGACCTCATTCGATCATCATCTCAGGTGATTAAAAGCAAAATCTAGCTAAATATAGATAGATATTTTAAGTTCAAGGTTAAAATTTAAAAGGTAATCAAGTAAAAGTTAAAAATAATTATCATAATCCTATTTTTGGATCTCACTTTCTTTTATATGACAATCTACGGTTGAACTTTTCAGTGCAGCAAAGGTGAATAATCTTTGTTTTACAAGCAAAATGAATTTTCTTGGCACGTTTCGAATAATTGAATCTTGATTACATCATTTTTATTGATGAAATGTTGATTAAAAGTAAAAATAGATTGATTTTCAAACACGTGTCATATCATTAAATCAATTTTCTGGGCTTTCATAACAAAAAAATCTTAATTTTAACGGTTTACGACTTTATTTATATTTAGAATTGTAACAGAAATTTTAAATATAAGTTTTATGTCCAGCATGGCACTTCCCTTACTCGTCCATTTTTCAAATCACTGATTTTGTACTCGTGCATTATCTCGAATTGGCCTGTATTTGCTCTGGGATTTTCATAGAAATCGACAACGACACGAATGATATCCTGACTTATTGTGCCACAAACTATTTCACTTACTAAAATTAAATTTAAATTTAAAAATATGGGAATTTGATTAAATTTGGGAGACAAAAGTACCTGGTGACTGATATGGCACCAACGATGGTGGTCGATTCACTTCAAGAAGGTACGTTTCAAAGTCATCTGTTATCAACCAATCATTCCCGAACAACTCAAATCGGCCTGGCTTCAAATCAATGTCATGCATACACGCAAAAAATATCTGTGAAATTGCCTTTTTCATTGCTGGAACCACCGAATCCTGCCATTTATACCCCTTCTTCAGGAATCGCTCAATATATGTAACTAAGGGTCCTAATGTCCACAAGTGCTCAATCGGCAAATTTGGATTCGATTTTTTATTGTATTTAAATTGAATGGCAGCGTTCTGAATTGAAATGAAAATTTAAATTTTAATTCAATTAAAAATCAAGTAAAAATTACCGTTAAATGGATCGTTTCATTGAAAACTTCGAGACAAAATTCCTCGGAAGCGAATTTCACTGACATTACAGGATGCCACCAACACCTCAAATATTCTTTATCGACTGTGAACATGAAATATTGCCGTAAATCGAACTGAAATTGAATTTTTTGAATGAAAATATTTTTTTTTTTAATCAATGAAATTTTAATGGTTTACCTTTGTATTGTAGATTAGCAGAGGTGATTCAATGTATTTTTGAATGATATAATTTTGGTTATCGTGATTGATGTGATGCAAAATTTCCTTTTCATTTTGGGTTATGATAATTCCACGACCTTCGCCGCTATATGTCTGTAAAATTTTAATTTAGATTAATTCTAACTTAAAATTACAAAAAAAAATTCTTATTACTGGTTTTAACAGCCAAATGTTATGATATCCGTCGTGTCTCCTGTTTGGATAATATCGCAATAAATGTTCCGTTACTTTGGTGATTCGTGCAATAAACTCATTCGCTCGCTCAGGTCCACATACAATCTTTTGTTTTTCCATTACGACCTTGTGATGTGCTCTGAAGACCTTTTTCCATTGATGGTGATATTTCTTCGTTTCGTAATTGGGATTTTTCGTGTCATCAGGTCGTTTGATTCGACGAATTCTCGATTCAATTGCTTGTAATGCAAATTCAAGTGAACTGTAATATACTGTGCCATTTTCCTTACTAAACCACTCTTCAATGTCTTTTTTATCATACAAAAACAACACTAAACTAGTTGCCGCTGTAAATCGATAATCCTTTTGAAAATTCTCCGTTTCCTTATGTTCAATCACATCATAACTCCTTGGATACTTGATTCGATGCTTATATTTTTTAATTTTACTATTTATCAATCTGATATAATGGCATGATCCATCTTTAAGCCAAAAATTAATTTCATTGCCAAAATCAAGTTTGTTGATTATCGTTGCACCTTCATACCACTGATACACCCATGGTTGTTCAGTCCAAATAAAATTAGGTTGATGATCTCCTAGAATTTTGCATAACAATGCCTGCTCATAATCGTTATATGGCTCTGCTGCATCAATCAAGTTATAGAGTGGCAGGACACTTCTCAAATTGTAAAATGGATTTGCAACGGTTTCAATGTAGCCACGTTTAAATAGTTCTAGTTTAATTCGCGGAACATCCCATGCTGCAATGAATTTGAAAATTTTGCCTTCGTTAATGGCAACTTGGACACGCTCCTCATATTGTCTGAACTTATCCAAAATTTCAAGTAAACGAGCGGTTTTTGATTTGCGGATCACTGTTCGCTTGAATTCAAACACCGTTGTCATGATTTTATAAATCAAATTAAAAAAAGGTCTTAATAGCTTGAGAGATCAAAGAGAACTGAGATAAGAATAAAAATGTTAATTTAACTTTGTAAGGATTACGATGAGTGATTAAATTTTCTCGAGAGATAGCATATGATTACAATAATTGCACGAGTTACAAACAAACAATGAAAAAAAAAATAATTAAGGTAGTGACAGTCTAAATTATATAATTTTTGTTGATCAATGAAAAGGTGCACGAGACTTGATTAAAATTACTATAAATAAACTTATTTGCTATATGTTAATGAAGAAAATGTGATTTCAAGACTCATTTGTCAATGTCCGTGTGTAAAACGAAAATTATTTTTTTTTATCGTTTAGATTTTTTAGATTTTTTTCCTCTCTCACTTCATTTTCTCTCTTTTAATTTGGCTCTCTTAATTCTCTCTCTTTTTTCTCTTTTATGCTCTCATTCTACCTCTTTTCTCTCTTTTTTCCTCCCTCTCTCTTTTTCACTTATTGAAAATGGAAACTTCAAAATCTCTCATTGAAATCTAAATACGCTTAGCTTCGTTTTTAAGAACAATGCACGAAATTATTTTGGTATGCAGACAAACAGTTGTTTATTAGTGATGACTGATATTTTTAATTTGGAAGACGAACAATAGCTTGTTTATCCCGAAACGTGAATGAAATTCATCAAAAACGATCATTCACAAATTTTATCAATGGTAATTTCTTAGCAAAAAAAAAAAAAAAAAATTACGTCATTAATAAAGAAAAATGCATCCGATGATTTTTAAAAACAGATTCCCATCTTTGGAGATCAACTTAATTAACAATAAAATTATGTCGTACCTTAAATTCTGATTACAGCTTTCCTTTCAGCATCTTATCTAGGCACTAATTTTTTGGCGACATCCCTTTTAATTCAAATGAATGTTTGTATCTAAAAATACCTTCAAAGTACGTATCGAAATTAAAAAAAAAATTAATAACAAGAAATAAATTTATTGGTTCAGTTACCCTTTGGCAGTTGACGTGATCGGGTCGTTAAATTTCAAATTAAAATTAAATTTTATCTTTATCGTTGTGAACAAAGAAAATGGTATGTGATGATAACAGTTCTGAAAATAAAAATTCAAACCAAATCGAGACAGAAGTTCCAATTCCTTATGAAAAACTCAAAGAAGCGCGCACATTAAAATACAAAGCGTATAAAGCCCGTATTGAAAAAGCTATAAATGAGGGAAAACTTTTTCGTATTATCAGTACAATGGACGTCAGTCGAATTTCTGTTGCATTGAGAAAACGTGGCTACATTGAGACAATTCCACACACATGGAACAACAAATATTATCGCATGTCAAACAGGGAGTTACTTGATAAGGCATGTGACGGAAATATGTATGAAAATTGTTTGTTATCCAAAATGATTGAGGGATTTATGCCGAATTACATGTGGGTTGTGCAACCAAGATTATACGGAATTCATAAAAATGTCCAGTTTATGAATAAAATCTTGATTGAAGAGAGTGTTGATTGGGGATTTAAAGACGGCATGTGTAAATGTATGAATAAAATTAAAGAGACTGCAGGTGAAGATGTCATCAATAAGCACTATAGTCGGAGTTACACTTTAGTGGGATGTGAGGAAATCAAAGAGTTTAATCGAGATTATCGGTTAACGGTTGCTATAAGCTTGATCACGTTAATTTTATCACAAAGTGATCCAAAAACAAATTTTGCTGCAGATTACGGGAAAGTCAGACCAAATATCATTGATTTTGCACTTAAAATAATCTATGAAGAAATTGAGGCCAAAAAATCCAAATCTGATATCACTTATTTGGATGGTACAGTGTATAATGAGCTTCGATGGGAACAAATGAAAAAAGGACATATCGCAATCCTGAAACGCAAAGAAAAAATCATTGAAAAACAAGAACAAGTTATTGAAAATTACATATTCCGCTCAAAAGTGGCACTTGAACAAGTTCACACCACGTGGCCATATCGCAAAACTGACGGTTATCATAATGTATGGCTATGTAAACCCACTTACATGGGAGAAGGATACGGAATTGTTATAACAGATAACGATCAAATGGTCTTAGATGTTGTCAATATGAAGAAACACAACAAATATATCATTCAAAAATACATTGAGCGCCCAATGTTGATTTACGGTCACAAATTTGATATTCGCCAATATTTTATCGTCCAAATTGATGAGGAATATCTGCGAGTGTGGTCACATCCACTTTGTTCCATTAAATTTGCATCACAAGAATATACATTACGAAATTTTCATGAATCGATTCACGTTACAAACACCGCTGTCCAACTTAAATACAAGAATCGGAGTAATGACAAGAGATTGCCAGCGGATCATTTATGGACGTTATATGACTTTATGAGCTATTTGAATAGTATCAACGAACGATATTTATGGAAAACTGGAATTTATAAGCAAATGAAGGAATTTATCATTGAAATTGTTAAAGGTAGTTTGGCTGATATCGAAATGAAGCCTGGTCGATTTGAGCTTTTTGGTGTTGATTGGCTCCTTACAGAGGATTACACGCCAGTTTTACTTGAAATTAATCGACCTCCATCTTTGGAGTATTACAGTCCAGTATCAGGTAATAATTTTCATATAATTTCAAAGAACATTGTCCAAATTCTCAATTTCTTACAGGAATCGTTTGCGGAACCATCATGGAAGACCTAATTAAAGGTAGTTTGAGATATTTTTCATATTCAATAATATTCAATTTAAATTTTATTAAATTTCGTTACAGTCACCGTAGATTTTGTCCGAAATCCAGATGTAAGCACAGGCGACTTTGAATTGATTTATAAGACTGACATTCACTTGGAAGACGAATCATGAGAAATTACCTCACATGGCCAGTAAAACTACAAATCATTACGAATTTTCGTGAAATCTTCTTTTTTTTTATTTTGAATACAATGAATTGTTATTATTATTAAATGTTATCATAATTATTATTTATTTTTTTTTTAATTAAATAAAGAACACAGAAAAATTTGTCCCGATGATTTTCCATTGATCAAGTTCCAATATCTAATCTTAAGTAAATAGTTGAAGAATACATTCTTAAAGCATTTTTTTGTGTGATTTTATTTTTTTTTTCATTTTCATTCATTCATGTTTATTTTACGCTACAAATAAGGAGACGCTCGAACTTTCATAGAGTGATAAAAAATAATTGTAATATTAATTTTAATTAAAAACTAAACACTAAAAATTTTGTTTAAGTGTGTTCCATTACATTTTCCAATTTAACTGTAACTGAATTTTAATTTTTTTTAAAAATAAATTGGATTTGAATTTGTGTTACATTTTGTATCATCATCATGGTTATGCTGAAAATATTTATGCTTTAAATTTTTTTGTTTTGTTTTTGTATTTTGTGTGTGTTTATCTTTTCAAGTAATTAAATTCTGAATATGTGTGATATCATTAATTGATTGAGAAAAAAAATGGATGTTTTTCTCTTATGTTTTGAGCCCTCCACGATTTTCACGACCGGATCCACCTTGACCTGGACGTGAACGGTAATCGCCTGGAGCTCCGGATTGTAAGCGTGGTGGACGATTATTCATCATGTTGTCACTACGTGGTTGCTTGTTATAGCCCATATTTCCATTTCCGCCTTGTTTCACATATGTGTTGTCCTTGTTTCCGTTTTGGAAGTAACGATCATTGTTTCTAAAGAACACACCAGCCTGGGAATTGTCATTGCCATTGTTTGACATTCCTCCGCGATTTCCGCCATTTTGGTATGAATTTGAATTACGTGAACGATATCCTCCGAATTTGTTGTCAGATCTGCCGAATACACTTCCGATATTGTTATTTCCATTTCCGGAATTACGTTTGTATCGATCACTGTTTCGAGGACTGTCTTCCATTTGATTGCTCCAACTACTAGGATCATTGTTCACTTCATTCCAGTCTTGTGAGTTACCCTCATTTTGTTGGTCATGGTTCGATAATAAGCCGCCTGAAGTCACCTTATTTAACACATTATCGTTATTTGTGTGATTACTGGTGTTGTTCGAGTGTTTGTTACTGCTGTTATCGTTAATGTGAAGTGTTGACTTGAGTTTTTCCGTCAAATCATCTGCAGTGACCAAGTCCTGCTTAGCCACTTGACTTTGAATACTGCCACTTGATTGATGTTGTTGCTGTTGCTGTTGTTGTTGAATCATGCTATGCAATTGAGCTATTTGTGCTATGGCATTTTGTGGCTGTTGATTCATAGCAAAGCCAGGAATTTGTGGTGGTCCAGTTGGGACTTGTGACAATGGAATTTGTGGTGATACATTTGTAAATGCAGGAATGTGTGGTTGATCAGTTGAGGGTTTTAGTACGTTTGAATTGAATATTGATGGTTGAGCCAAATTTGGGAAGCTTTGATTGGTAAAAGCAGATGGTTGTTGTACTGGTATCGACATTTGATTTACTTGAGATGATGGAACAGGTTGTTGTTGTTGTTGATTTGTGCCTGGAATAATAGAGTTGGAATTTTCAATTGGATTTGCATTGGAAAGCAAAGGTGCTGTTGTGGGTAATTGTCCAGTTGGAATTCCGGGTACCATTGGAACAGGTGTCAACTTTTGCTGTTGTTGAGGACTAGGATGTGGGGGTAATGGTTGTTGATAAGGACTCTGAGTTTGAATCATATCAGATGAATCGAGTTCAGACTCTTGTAAAAAGTGGAAATTAGCTTTGCCAATTACTTCCTGAATAGGACGTAAAGTTGGCTGTGGAGGTGGTATTTGTTGCTGATGCAAATACTGCTTGTAATAATTTTGTTCCACTGCTCGAACAGTAGTCACAGGCAATGGAACCGTTCCAGCTGGTGCAATTACTGCATTTGTAGCCAAAGGAACGGTGGGTAATATGTTAGCAGGTATTTGATGAATTGGTTGTACTGGAATCTGACTTTGCACTGGCTGACCAGCTATTGGCATTATCAGACCTTCAGGTTGTGGAACTGCATTTGCTCTCGGAGCTTCAATCGAGTCCGAATTCATTTCAGTCTCAGACGATTTTTCCTCATTGTCAATACCAGCTTCATTCACATTTTCAACTTCTTCTTCAGCTTTAGTTTCCACTTGAATAATCTCTTTCTCGAAATACCCACAGTTTTGAATACTTTGTAAGGTTTCGCGCACATGTTCATATGTCGACTCCCCAAATGGTTTTGGTCTCGAGTCAATCACAGATGAAAAAGTGTTGGCCGAATGCGTTGCCGATTGTACAAATGTTGGTTCATCAGATCGAGTTGGACGTTTGGGTGTCACTTCAACATACAACTTTTCCAACATATCCATGTCTGATTGTTCAATTTTCACTGCTCCATTTGTACCATCCAAGAAATCTTGACGCACAGAGTCATCAGCAAGAGATCTTAAAATATCCTGGATAATGAGAACTTCACGAATTTTGCTCGTTTCCTGTTGAACACGCAAGAAAGCATTCTGTGTACAAAATAATGGATCATTAATTTCCTGTTTCATTTCAAATACAAGATAAAACTCACTCTTTTACTTTCACGTTTAGCTTCACGATTGGCTTCCTTTACAACTTGAGCAAACTGCTTGTTGAATTCTTTTGCCAAATCCAAGGAATGTATGACTTCTTCGTATTTCTTGCAAGCATGTTTCTGTTCTGTGGTTAAACTTTCGCCCTTTTTCTCCAAATCTCGATATCCATCAAGTTTTGTCTAAACGAAAATAGAAAACAAAAAATCATTGTAAAATCCGATAAAATCAAATAACAATAAGTGATGTAAGTGCGTATGTGTGTACATACAGATAGTTGAATGACCATAATGTTGGATATATGAAGACAAAGAACCAAGTCATGGGAAAATTCGTAAAAGACCGAAATCATTTCTTAAATACATGAAATTGAGTCCCAAAATCAATGAAAAATTCTTCACATCAATAAAGTTTGATGGTTTTTCAATGAAATTCAAGTCAATTTCAATTAAATTCAAGCAAATTTGCACTTTTTAACATTTGCGAATTTATTAAAAATGTCTGATGCGGCCATACTTACTTTACGCTTCTCCAAATTTCGTATTTTGTGCTCAACTATTGTGAGCAATTGATTCAAAGGTGTTTCCGATGTTGAATCAGACTGCTTATTTTCAGTTGCTTTGCTGTTATTTGCCAAGGAAGGCATTTTTAATTGGCTAAATATTGGAAATTATCGGGACAAGAAATAATTATGAATCGAGGTGTTTCACTTAATGATGTATTGAATCTAATTGGATGTGGAAAATGAGGTCTGAAGACATGAAAATATGACAGTTTATTGTTGTATTGTACCCTATGGGAAATTTCATGGTATTATTTTTGACATTCCGATGATTTTTTTGTCAAATTCCATCAACAATAATTTTCTATGGAAACACATACGTAAACTTCAAAATATTGTCAAATGTCAAAATGAATTCAGTTTTGCCCGTGTTGACTAGACAATTTTCGGTCATATGGTATCGTGTATGGTAAAATACCATACTTAACAATTTTTCTATAGGGTCAACATGAAATTTCTTGCTAAAGCTGCAGTAAATCAAATGCATCCATTTAGTTTTTAAATTTCGATTTGGCTTGAGATATACATTTAACAATCGATAAACAGTAATAATTAAATTGAATTTCTGTAAATAAATCACACGATAAACACTTAAAATGAGTGTGAAATCAAATGGTAAGTAATTTTTTGCTGGAATTCCGTTTTATTTTCAATGAAATCGCTTTAATTCATACAAAAACTCTTAAAAATATGTTTCTTCGACCTCATTTGAGTGTCTAGTAAATTAATTAAGAAATAAATGACCAATTTAACTTACTTTTAGGGAATGCTGGTGATAAATTGGGAGCCACTGCTTCGGAGAAGAATAAATGGCATCTTGATTGTTTACTGGAGAAGCTCAAGCAACAACAACAGAATAAAACTTTTCTTGAATTATCCAAGTCTGTGAGAATGTCGTTGCTGGTAAGTTTAAGTTTGAATTTTTATTTGAACACTTAAAGTCATGTTATTTTTTTCAGGAAAAACGCTATGCAATGGATGCGATTGAGAAAGCGAATTTACAAAAAACTCTTGATAATTTACAACACTACATACAAGTTAAAAATGTGACGAGAACGTGGTTGGTCGAACGTCTGGAGAGTTTGTCACGCCAACTCGGACTCAAATTCAACATTGATAACGGACTTTTTATCTCATCAGACATGTTTTTTATCGAGATAAATTTAAATCCAGATGAAACAGTAAAAGAAGTGAATGTGCATCATGAAGGTGCAAAAGAACATTATCCATGTAAAGAACTTGTAACGGCAATTTCAAAAGGAGATTTCATTGATTTGACTGCACAACTGGAAGGATTGATCTCAATATATCAGATAAATGCAGAAAAATCTGTTAAAACGAAGGCGTTTGTGGCACTTCAATCACTTGAGACTGATTTGGCAAATTACTCACTACTTCAAGCTTCTATGACAAAAGACAATTATCAAATGTGTATGCACTCACCTCTAGGACTTTTACAAAAACGTCGTGGTGGTCATCCAATGCAAATTACATATTTCGTATCAGCATACGATTTAATTGATTCAGACAGAAAACAGCTAGTTTCATCTTTGACACACGATTTGATCAACACAAAGAAAATTGGTCATAGTGTGACAGTGAATTTGGAAGCATCTGCCGCAACGCGACTTCAAATTCAACAACTTTTACTTATAAGTGCCGATTCTCAAGGATGTACCACATCAACTTACTCTCAAATGAATCAAAATAATTCATGTCTACTTCCTGCCACATTTGTGCTCAAATTGAATAAGCCAACTGCAGTTGGATGTCAAATTGTAGAGGAAATTGAAAGGATTACAGAACAAAAGTTATCCAATCAAACGGTCGTTCCATTAATGACCCTCATTGTAAAAAACGCGTCTGAAGGAAAAATCAGCAGTATTGATCGTAACATGTTTGTGTCATTACCTGACCAGACTCACTGTTACTTTCTTTCAGAAACGAGTGAACAAGGAATTCAAGTGACAAATATTCCGTTTTCAGATCCACAACACGTTCCAAAAGTGATCAAGTTATTAAGACAACAAGCGCTATTTAACACACTAATTTCAAGTTGTGTCCGCACTGGATATGTAAAAGACTATGATTCAGTACAAATGTTTGAAATCACCGCGTTATCATCACAATACATCACAGTTTCTCTCGAACATCCATACCAACAACAACTCACCACAATTGAATTTGACTTGACTGATATTGGAAATATTGGATGCAGTATTTATGGTGGCACACAAATCGGAAATATTTCAAATAAAATTGCAAAAGTTATGCAGACATGTATGTCGATTCCAGTTACAATGCGGTATCTTCTGAAAACGTGGCACCAGGAATATTCACGTGTGAATTTGCGTAAATTCGATACAGACAGTTATAACATGTCGCTCGGATCAAATGATCCGGGAGTGGAAGATGACGAATATGATCCACTTGCACCAAATAGTAACGACAATGATTATTGTCAAGGTAGATATTCGAATAGTAATGAAACGAGTAATGGTGGAAATGGAGGTGGAAGCAGTGATCGAATTGCTGAAGCTATGGAAAAGATTTGTGGGAAGCCTATTAAGGTGGAGGATGATATGGATATTTTTGATGAATCAAATAACAGTTGTGATTCATTTTCGTTGAGTAGTGCATTGGAAAGTAATCCACCATCTGTGTCAAGTTACGATTTTGATCCGAAAGAGATTTTGGAGGGACCAGTTCCAAAGAAAATGAAAACTGAAATAAGTATTACACCGATTGCTTCAGCACAATCCCAATTTGGTCAAAGTGTTACCTTGGAACGAAGATCGGGAATTGAAATTATTCCCATTTCGTCAGCAAATGCGAAAGATTTACCTGCTTCCATTACAATCACACCGATAAATAATTCAAAGTCAGAAAAACGGTCAAGTTCATCAGACGGAAAATCTGAAAAGAAGAAAAAACGTAAACGGGAGGATAATCAAATGGGTCCTCCTGATCCACTGAGTAAGCCTGTAAATGTCTCATTACATCACATTGCTTCAGGTTCATCGCCAATTCATCGTAATACTGGTAGTTCATCATCAAGTACAAAACAAAGTCCAAAACATTCACCAGCTCATTCGGCAAGTCCGAAACATCAAACTCTCGGCTCAAGTCCAAAACATTCAATTTCATCGCCAAAACACTTGTCAGGTGCCAGCTCAGGGGGAAAACCAAGTATGTCTGCTCTGAAATCAGCAGCAAATTCTCCAAAATCATTATCATCTAATTCACCATCATTATCCATGTCATCGGTTAGCACTACTGGTGTAATTGCCGGTGAGAATGGTGACAAAACATCACCATCTCAGGCAAAAAATCGAAAAAGTTCACTCACGGCCGTTATTGATAAACTTAAATCAAATGCCCAATCGCCAGATGATACTTCTTCATCGTCATCGCCACAACATTCTAATATCCCATCAAATAATGCACAAAACACGAGTTCATGCATTTCTAGTAATAATAGTGATAGCAGTAGCAACACAAGTAGTGCACCTACTCAATCATGCAGTAATTCTCATTTGCTTTATTTTACTTTCTTTAAATTTAAATTTTAAAATTCATTGCTTTTTTGTGTGCTTTTTCATTAAATGTCTACGATTTCATATTTTAACATTTCTCATCTAAATTTTCCATTTTTCCAGGTAATGTGAGTAAAGCTTCATCCGAATACATGGTCAAACACAGTTCAGATGGAATGAAAATCACAATCAACAAGACAAAATCAAAGGAAAAATTAAGTTCTGGTTTAACAAAAAGTGCCTCATTCACATCAGGTTCAAATTCTCCCAAAATTCATACGGGATTAAAGCCTGGAGTCAATTCAGGACCTGCGAGTAAGAAACCCAGTTTAGGAAGTAGTAGTTCAAAGTCGAGCAGTTTAACAAGTGGTATTCAAAAGTTACCATTTCAAAAGTCAAGTTCTTCGGGAAATTTGTCGTCGTCATCAGGAAAAGTTTATTCACCTTCCAAATCTAGCAGTAGTGGAGGAATAAAAGATAAAAGTAGTAGTAAAAGTAGTAAAACTTCAAGTTCACATTCATCGTCAAATCAATCAACAGACAAATATCGTACAGATGCCACAGATATTATGAAAATGTTGGGAATTTCAACAGTTGGACAAGGAAGTGAGAATTTCATGAAATCAACTAAATTTCAAATACCAAAAATATCTGCAAGATCATCGACTGGTAACAGTCAAGGCAATTCCAGTTCAAGTTCGTCAGATGATTATCGTAAGGAAAAAATTACATCACATTCAGCACCAAATACACCATCAACCACATCTCAAACGACATCATCTGTTGACTTTTCATCAAAATTACTACAGGATTTCAATAAATACCCAATGTCATATTCAGCTGCATCAAAATTACCAGGAGATATTTCACCAATGCACGTTCCTTCAGCAACGGCTTCATTGAATAAAATTTCCGTTGGAAGTTCACCCAAATATAATACACAAGCAGACACACGCGAAGCCATGAATCTCGAAACGTATCATTCACAAAAACTTAGTTCAATGGGATTGTCATTTCCATCACCGATTCACCACAGTTCTGAAAGTTTCCAAGACAAGACGATCGATAACATAAAACACCAATATCAACAGCAACAGCAGCAACAACAACAACAAAGCAGATCAACAACCCCCTCCCATAGTGTCCATGCCACAGTCGTCAAATCACCGTCTCCAATGATCATCATTCCCTCACCACGTTCAAATGAGCATCTGGCTGATGATGATAATTTACTTGAAGAACTTGTTGCAATCACAAAATGACCTAGTTTTATTGATCCTGATAACGGAAACGAAATCACTTTCATTTTCAAATACTAAAATAATAACAAAAAAGAAATTAAACTCATTCATTTTAATTTATATTGCTTAAAAATAATATTTATTTAATTTCATTTTTTTTCATTTCTTTTTATTAACAAAAATAAATTTAATATCTCCCTTTTCGATTAAGTTTCCATGCAATTAATTTAATTTAATAATTTTTTCTGAACAAAGGAATAGGCTGGATGATTTTTAATGTATGTATTTTTTTTTCTTGAGACATTTAATTATTGCATTAAATCAAATTGTATTATTTTTTTTATTTTAATTGTAAATTAAAAAATAAATTAATTTATTTAAATTTAATTAAGGATTGGGTAGGAATAAGTTAATAAATTTAATAAAAAATAGGAAATTGACCAATCAAAAATGAGTACAATATTTATTAAAACAAAAAAGTTTAACAGAAATCATATGGAAAATTTTTGTAGAGTACAGACATTGTTGAAAATTGTGAAAATTAAATATTAGAATGTAGAATGAAAATTTCTGTATAAAAAAGAAGAAGAAGCACTGAAATTAAAACATGTTTTGTTTTTGGCATACATGACACTGATATAAATATATATATGATTGTTTTTTTTATTATTTTTTCCTTAATCTTAATCAATTCTCAAAAATTCTCTCAAAAATTTAGTGTGTGACAAGTTGTCGTTTGAATGGACTGAATGCTGAACCATCAATTTCATCAAAGTTTCGTTTCTCCATTTCGTACAAGTCTTCCATTTGTTTGTTGTTGTAGTAACGTTTCTCGAATGCTGGTCCTAAACGATTGGCAAAATAGCTGTACAATAAAAGATTACGCTCAGTTGGATCCAATTTCTTACTCAAGTAAACGGGATGGGTTTTTCTAGAAAAATGGGTTGAAATAGAAATTAAAATTTGTCAATTAAGGTTAATTAACTTTACAGTCAAATCTAGGGCCATAAAATTTATAGTCTGTACATAATTTGACAACTTTCTTTCATTTGACGTTTCTGCATGTGTATCGATACAAAATTGAATGTCATTGAACTGTCTAGAATGAAGTTAACTGTCATCAAATTACAAACTGGGTGAAAGTTTTACAATCTCATTTTACGTACAGAATTTTTAAAGTTTTCGTATGTGTATCTATACAAAATTAGCTGTCAAGTTTTATCTACTTATCCAGTAAATATCTGTGCAATATAATCTGTCAAAGTTAATCTGCTGGGTGCGTACCCAGTGAAAGTTTGACAATCTGTATTTACGTACAAAATCTTTGAAGTTTTTATAAGTGTATGTATACAAAATGAGCTCTCAAATTTATTCTGCGTACCCAGTAACCTCCTAAGTGTCTCGATACAAATTAAGCTGTCATCAAACTGTCAAAAAAATTTTTATTTTTGAAGTTTGAAATACACATACCCTGAAGTTTTTCTCAATAAGAAATCAAATGAAATCTTAATGACATCTCAATAAGATTACTATGGAGATCTTATTGAGAAAACAGCTGAAAATATTCCAAGTTTCTTAGTATCAAAATGAACACCGATTTATGGTTCATTTTTATGGCAAGTATTTTTCATTGTTTTATTTTAATTTCATTTCAAATTCTCGTCTTTTACAGCAAAATAAAGTGAAATAATTTTTTTTTTTTTTAAAGTAAAACCTAATAAATTCTATGAATTCTTTTTACTTTTCACTTCTTTTGTTGTTTTAGAGGAGAAATTGTGATGAAATTAAAATAAAATAATGAAATTTCTTACCAAATGCGAATTTATAAAATTAAAACTGTGGAAAAAAAAAATTTACATCCACATCCATCAAAGTCTCGATCGGTACTGATTGATCGAATAAAATAAAAATTACATTCAACCTCATAGACACACACACAACTGTAGCACATACCATAAAAACTTTAGAATATTTTGCGTGCTAAAAATGAACCATACATACAGTCTATAGTCGTATAAACGCTAAAATATGAGATTTTGACATTTCTTCTTGAGAAATTTATCAACAGGGTATCTATGAATGCACATATACTGAAATGTCATCGTACTGTCAAATACATTTTTAAAATTCTTTAACTGGGTAAGCAGATAAAACTTGACAGCTCATTTTGTACCTGCGTACCCACTAACTATGGGAACATAAAATGAACTGTCAGATATAAAATTATGAAGAAATACAAAATCAGCTGACAAAATTATGTAAAAAAAAATTTTGACTAGGTACGCAGATAGAAGTTTGACAATCTCTATTAACGTACAAAAATTTTGAAGTTTCCGTATATGTATCTATACAAAATGAACTGTCAAATTTTATCTGCTTACCTAGTGAAGTTTCTGTCATTCTATCTATCTTTTCAAAGTAATCTGTCAAATTCCATCTGTTCATACTGTTAAATTTAAAACCACGTAGAAGACTAATAAAATTTTAATTACATACCCATTCAAAGCTGGATTAGGTCCTGGTCCTTTGCGTTGAAGTGCATCACTTATCTCTTTATCTATCAAAAATTGACATAAAATTATAACAAAAATAATGAAAAATTCAAAAAAAATTGACAGTTACTATTAATCAACGAAAATCAAACTCCAAACCTATAACCTCTTGTTATAATAATAATAATTATAATAAAATTATACTTTTTATTCAGGAATAGTTGACATTTTATGTATATATAATATAATATTTTACATTTTATATTAAAATTTTAAGTGAACAATTGACTTTTATTTTTAAGATTGAATCACATACATTAAGTTATAGTAATCTCAAGATAAATATGAATAATTGAACAATTTATGAGGGGTTTTAGGATACATTTAATACAATTTCAGAGATGATGATGATGATTAATTTTCTTTTTTATTGTTCTGTTAATTAATATGACTTCCAGATTAAATAACTTTCCTTTTGAAGCAAAAAAGGGGTTTTCATTATCACATGTAACATAATAAAATGTAAAATCATGATGCGAGAAAGCATGACTGTGATTTTTCATGTAAATGAAGGTTAAACAAAGGCAATATGAATTTTCATAAAGGATTTTTATTTTTTGGATTTTAATTGTATTTCAATTATGATTCGCGAATTAAAATGTATATGGGTAATTTGTATGAAAATTTTAAAGGTCGATGAATTTTCTTCTATTGAAATTTGAAAAGGAAACAAGTGGATGAAAAATATTATGTTAAGAGGATTAAAAATTAAGATAACACACATATGTTATTCAAGCAAGATATTTATAGAAGTACAATTGAATCGAATTTTCTTTTTCATGTATTATTTTCAATTTAATATAAATATAAATGTATCCTTTCTCTTCTTATCTCTTTTTCCTTTAGTTTGCTGGCACAGATCGTTTCAACAAGTTTCCTCCTGTGAATTGAATAACACACACTGAAAATTTAAGGGTTCATGATATTTTGTTAACTTTTTTTACCTCCAAGTGAGTCCAAGCTACGATGTGAACGGTCACCATAGAAATATCCACGATATGGTAAACGTGGTTGATAGTGATTATTTGCCCGTTGATATCTTTCCATCAATGCAGGTGGTGCTTCAATATCATATGCCACTAAAATAACATGATTACTATTATTAAAGTAACTTAAATTAAACAAAGACAAAATTTCATTTACATTCACACTAATTTCATTCACCTTAATTCGCATGAATAAAGGAAAAATTGGAAATGATACGTATGATGATGAGCAGAGGTCAATAAAATGTCATTTTACATAAAATGTGTCTTACTCTCTATTATTATTATAATTTGAGGCTTTGTTTAACCAAAATGTAAACTTTCATTGTATCCTTTAATTGTGTAACACGTCATATATCATTTCCAATTTTATTGTACATTCATCTCAATTATTCTACAAATAGTAAGCGTATAGCAAAGTGTGCAGTAAGTGTGTGTTTGTGGGTGTGTGTGCGTATATGTGTTTGAATATAAAAGCTAATATTTACACAAAAAAGGGAAAAAAACTAAACTTAAATAAAAAAAAATGTGTTCTTTTTTCTTCATTTCATAAGAGGTGGTTTGATTATAAACTGAAAGTATGTGTAACAGTAAGTTGGTGCCAGCTATTTAACCATTTAGTGTGTGTGTGTGTGTGTGCGAACTATAGATTTAATGTGATGGTGTAAAAAATGGAAACGTATGTGGTTCGAAAAAAAAAGAATAACATGTTAAAGTAGAGTTGATACAGTGTTTATAAAAACTTTTTTGCTGTTTTATATATAAAAAGAATTTGATCGATTTCCTGGAAATGCTGAAGTGGTGCGTAGGTGACTTATTCTCACATGTCATGACGTATTTCCTGAAATATTTTCAAAATTGACCTTAAAACATGATTAATTTAAATTCAATTGATTTCAATTTGGCTTTGTCCATATCAGAGAGCATCAAAAGCCTCAAAACTGTGATAATGACCAGTCGCCTCCTCCCTCTTAGACTCCATATTAAGTTAATTTGGCAAAACAATTCAAAAAAGAGGGAGGTCATGTGACGCTTTTGCTTTTTCCTGAATTTCTAAGTAGCCTTGTCATTGTCAGGGGCTAGATGGACAATTTCTGAATATCAGACAACATGAAAATGGGTCAAATATTGACTGTGATTCATAATGAGGGACAATTTTGAATTACATGCCATTCAAATTTCGCCTTCATATATTTTTTTTCTATGTAACTGAAAGACAATCCCTTTCCTTTAAATTTATTTTTATCAAAATTAGACTGTGAAATGTAAAATTAGAATTCTAAATTTAGAAATAGGTTCCTTCACATGCCCCATCTCTTCCTAGAAATTCACGTGTCTTGATTTTTACAAGAATGAAAATTCATAAAAAATCATTCAATTTTATTTTTTAATTCCATCTTAAATAAAAATATTATTTTATTAACCACATTTCACAAATATGAAAATAAAAAAAAAACTAAAAAAAACACAGCATGACTCAAATGAGACCCAACTAAGTTACTATGCAAAGTTATGCGTAAATTTTTATGTTTTTTTGTCTGTTCGTTAGAAAAAGAATGTTTATTTATGAAAAGTTATGTTAATAATAACAGCTCATTCTCATATTTATTTAACTTTTTTATCTTTGAATTGTATGTTAACAAAAAAATGACTTCATTTTCATTCAATTTAATAAGAAAATTAAGCATGTGCTGATACATGCTGATATTACGTTGACCAGTATGATGTCATGAGGCAACTAACGACTAATTCATGAAATATTTTTTTATTATTTGTTCAAAAGAAAATTTAATGGTCCATTATTTCAAACCTCATATCAGGTTACTTGTCATATCTTGTTCAATGTAATCAAGTTCATTTAAAATTTTCTTGTATAGAATTATGATGAATGTGGATTAAATGTGGATTTAAGTAAACATAATACTTGAAACAATTTATCAACATTAATAAAGTTTAATTAGTTGGTCGTTTATTTTACAAGAGTCCCTCTCTCATACACATCTTTCACCTGATTACGGTTGAAGATTTTTTCATTTAAACTTATAAAACTGAGCAAAATAACATCATGATGACAAAATTATTATTTTTCAATCAACTTTTACAACTTTTAATAGCAGTATAAAAAAAGTTCATCGATTGAAGTAATTGAAAAGTGATTATTCATCGCCATTTCACTCAAGGAACTGATGCATGGAAACAAAAACTTATGAAAAGATTTCCTTTTATCTGAAATTTGTGATACATGTCTTTGGTAAAGCAAAAGGAGAGAAAAAGAAAAGAAATTGTGTAAATGTTTTAACATGTAAATTTAATATGCATACAAAATTTTCCACATTAATATTGTTCAATATCCGGTTCAATTATATTGAGGTGAAAAATACACTTTTTTGTTCTTAAAATCAATTTTTATGTGATAAATTATTCATGCAAAATATTAAGATTGAGATACAAGAATCGAAAATGGTGGTTCATATATGAATATATGAAATGTGAGGTTATGGGAAAATGTTTCAATGAATATTTTTTCATATTTTTTTGTCATAAATGTGGGCTTAGTACTAATTTCATAAAATTCACATGGTTAATCTTAAAAGAGATAATTGAATTTCAAGTTCAATTCTGTCTCTCATCTCCATCATTTAAAAGTTCCATTGTATGTAGAATAAAACATGTTTAATTTATTTCCATTTATAAGGAATACAGACATCAAAAGAACATCTTTAGGAATTAAATTATTAACTTTGTTTAAATGATTCTGAGAATTCGGGTCTCATTCCAAAGATATAAGTAATTTTAACGTAGGCAAAGCCCACTTAAATCTTAATGTTACGTTGGTTGAACGAAGGTGTTCAATTATTCAATTATATTTTCGCAAGAAATCGATACCTTTGACCGGAACTGTGAAAATTCTTTTAAAAATTTTATGATAATATGAGACTCATATAAAATTTCACATTGAATACATTGAACTGTAGCATTTTTTAAGCTCATCACAGAAGAAAACTTAATTTCATCAACATACCTATCACCACATCACCTTTCACCGCTATTTTAAGCCTCTTTTTAGATTTTCTTTTAATAATTATTAATTATAGAACATTCTTCGTTAATAATATTATTATTATTTTCTCAACATTTTTCCTTGAGGGTATTTCTCAAATGTTTGTGTTAATTAAAATAACTCTTTTAATGTTTTGTTTTCACTTTTTATTAATTTTTTTATTTAACGTGATGCTCACATTAAATTTTGATTTACCTTCAAGTTTATTTGTTTCAATTTCAATGAAAAATGTAAATGACAGGTAAGTCGTTTACAAACAAGGCAGGAGCTTTAAAGAGATTTTCATTCGCAATCAATTTTATTTTTATTCAATTTTTTTGTTATTTGCATGTCATGTTGATTTGATGTTTATTGATTTCAGGTCTTTTGATGTGTCTTACTCTAGTGATGTGATTTTTTTTTGTTAAAAATGACTCTCAAATCTCAATTTAACCAGACAAAAGGGAAATCAGAAATTAAAATCCAATTCCAGACAATGACAGAGAAAATTCACATAAATTACGGTTAAAATACCAGGCGTTTCCACATTAATCGGTTAAAAATATTCTCTTATCAAATTTCAAATTTCTTTTGCTTGTGCACTCTGAACCAAAAACCAGCGGGGACATTTAATCAGGATATTGGAGAAGTGAGACACCAGTACGAGACCAAAATCCATAAGATATCAGAGGGTCCAATGGAAAACCAGTGGGAAACGAGAAGCTCGAAAAAATAAATTAATAAAAAATATAATTTTTCCAAGCTTCTCGATGGTCCCACTCGTCTCCCAATGGTTTTCAATTGGTCTTACTAGACCCACTGGTGTTCCAATGATTTCACCCACTGGTTCTGGGTTGTCAGCGATAGCTTTAAGGAAACATGTTATTCGCACTCATTCACGTGAAATAAGAACTTTAAGGAAATAAAAATATACATTCAATTTTGGGTTACAAGACAATCGCGATATGAATCTATGAATGTTATTTACCATTTTTACATATTATTCAAATGAAAATTTTGATTCAATTTGATTGACGTCATTTTTTTTCTCTTTAAAAAAAAATCTTATCAAAACCAAAAAAATCTAAGACAAATCGATTAGGCCATTCGACGAACCGTAATTTATGTAAGATTACTAACCACATTATGATACCAAGAGGGATTTGTTGCCTTTTTCTTATTCATTTTTAATATTATTTCTTCCTTTTAAAAAAAATAATAATATAAATTTATATGCTAGACATTATACATATCACGGTAACTACTTTTAAATAAAAATAAAATTTATCCTCAAACAGTCCTTTGATAAGGAAATGACACAATTTCACATTAAATATAAATAATGATAATCAAATTAAATAATTTTCAATGAGATTACAGCAAACAATAATGAGTTAATGTGCAATAAAGCATCTAATTTTACTTTTTTTTTCTTAATATTTATTGTGCAATTTTTTTGCGTGTGCAATCGTGATTTAGATTTTGTTTCATTATTTTTTATTATTTATCACCTAAAATAAAAAAGAAAATACAATTTCATTTCATATTAAATTCAATTGTGCAAATAAAACAGTTTCGTCTAATAGCATAAAAAAATTAACAAAAAAAAAATTAGGATACACAACTTTTTTTTTTTTGCTCGTCCAAGGTTTGTGCATTGCAAGTTAAAGCGGTTATTGTGCGATTTCTATGGTCATTTAAAGCACATTGAAGCAGATTTACTGCGGTTTTTTTTGTATTTTGAAATTATTACTTACATTTATTTTTGTTCTTTGGAGATTATCAAATTCGAGATTAGTTTATGTCACTTTAAGAGGGAAATTTGTTTTGATCACGCATCACGGGTAAAACGGTTAATAATTTATGTTTAAACGCTTTTTTTATGTGTGTGTTTGTTTGTTAAACTTTTATGATGCAGTATTTGATTAATTTATTTTATTTCGAAATTTAGAAAAGTTTTAATTTTTGAGAGATCTTCAAAAACAACAATCAATGAACTCTGATGAAATTTGACATTCAATTTTCATCTGAATCTGAATTAAAACGAAAATGTGAATAAAAATGAGGAAATTTAAAAATCTTACATAAATCTGGGACTGAAAACTGCCAGACAGTACAAAAAAGTTTTATACGAATGTTTTCAACTTCATTCTTTTTTCAGATTCAAATCAAAGGAAGGAATTTTTGAGTCACTTTAAACTCAAGACCATGCAGCATGATCTCGGACTTAGAGATTGAAGTCTGAGTGCCAAATTTTTGGTTTTGTTAAATTTCAGACCTTAATATGGCTTTCATTGTCTTAATTGCCCAAAACGGGTTTCAAAAAATCAACTAGGACGAAATTTTCATTAGGCTCAAAAATGAGACGTAATTGAAAACAATATTACTTAGTTCATAATTAAACTTTCAAAAGTATTTTTAACCTTTTCGGGTTGTTTTTTTTCCATTTTTTTCTTTAATTAATTAGCAATCTGATACCTTTTGTACATAATATTAAAAAAAAAACATTTGAAATTGATTAATTGTTTATCTCATGTCTGGGATTTAAATTAGTTCTTCAAAGAAAATATGGAAAATTTTAATTAGTATCAAATGTTTTTCTTGCAAAACTTTTTTTTCTTATTTAAAATGAAACATGAAACTTTTCTCAACTTCACTGATTGTTTTTATTGAAAACTGAATATTTTGAATTTAAAATTTCATGTAAAATTTCTTACCATCATTCACGTTTTGCCTCCATTGTTGCAATTTATTGATCAAGTCGTCAACATCAATCTCCTATTTATTGGAAATTTTAAATATTAATTTTCACACTAACACTAATTTTTTTTCGCTTAAAATAAACCGAAATCACATTAAAAATTTAATATTCTAACCTGATTATTTGCTGCCACATAAGGCAAATATATTGCGAGAATGATTGAAACACAGAGTGCACTTGCAAGTAACAATTTCATTTTTAATTTATATTTTTTTTAAATTTCACTTGAAAAA
Source organism: Culicoides sonorensis (assembly GCA_900002565.1). Classification (NCBI taxonomy): domain Eukaryota; kingdom Metazoa; phylum Arthropoda; class Insecta; order Diptera; family Ceratopogonidae; genus Culicoides; species Culicoides sonorensis. The sequence continues at coordinate 610,464 of LN483382.1, forward strand.
AAATTAATCAATTAATTTAAAATATAATTTTCTTTTTAAATTTAATTGAATTTATTTTCTTTTTTTTAATTCAATTCAATTCAAATTTCACTGAGTTGAAAACCTGAATTTTAATTCTTCTTCACTGTTCCTTGTATGAAAATCAACTGTTGAATGCTCGCGAAATGTTAAGCTTTTTATACAAGAAAAAAGGAATCCAATTTTTTTTATCATCATCATTTTCAACGTATATTTTTTAGTGTGCGTTAGTGTATATGGTGAGTTCACATTTTTAATGTCAGTGTGCGTGCGCCTTTAGAGCTACTTTTCGTTTCTTTCCTTCAAATAGGAAAATGTATTATTCAGCGCGTTTCATTCATGAAATTTTTACTACTAGCAAGAATAATATTTAACGGTTCAAATTGATTTCCAATGAGATTTCCAGTCATTTGAATGCAATGCAAATTCAAACTAATTTAATATTTATTTTTGAAGTGTGTTCAAATTTATGAGCAAAAAATGGAGACGACTGGTTTTTTGACTTTTCAATTCAAAAAATAACATCGGTATTGAAATGCATTCAATTCCTTATTATTTTTAAGTGAAAAAAAAAATCCAGTCGACATCATGACAGCATGACCATATTTAAAATATTTCATAATTTTACATTGAAGTGCATTACTATTTTGATGTTCATCACCACAAGACCATGTTACTTGCATATTAACATGATTAAGTTTGATTTTCCCTTTTAATTAGAGGTAGGGCGTAGAAATCAAAGAATAAAATATCAGTCTCAACACCATCTCAATCTCTTATTTATATAAAAATATGAAACTTTTACTTTGGGAGCATCCAAAAATAATGTATAACCAGCGTACGCCAGCGGCTCAAAGATTTAGAGATTTTAATGATGCTCTAGCATCATCTTTCTGACTTTTTTAATAATTTTACAAGGTTTGTGTTCAAAATAGGTACTAGGTGCCTTTTTAGCTTTTGAAGCTTGAAGTCTAAGCTACAAAATAGCATATTAAGATTTTGACCTCCGAGGCTTTTTTGGGCTCAGAAGGTCAAAAATCCCTGAAAATCCTAAAATTTGACCATTTGATATCAAAATATTTAAAGGTTGGTGGAATGAATTTTTTCTCTCTCTTTTTTGCAAATTACCCTCTCTCTCTCTCTCTCTTTCAGATTCTTCTCTCTATTACTCTCAATTTTTCATACCTAAATGCGGAGCTGCGAAGCAGCGGAGCATCTATAATCAAAATAAAATAAAGATTGATGGAGTAAAATTTCATTTGAATTTTTCTCTCTCTCTCTCTATGTCTCTCTAATTTTTTCTGTATCTAAAATGAACCCTCTCTAAATGCGGAGCTGCGAAGCAGCGGAGCATCTATAATCAAAATAAAATAAAGATTGATGGAGTAAAATTTCATTTGAATTTTTCTCTCTCTCTCTCTATGTCTCTCTAATTTTTTCTGTATCTAAAATGAACCCTCTCTAAATGCGGAGCTGCGAAGCAGCGGAGCATCTATAATCAAAATAAAATAAAGATTGATGGAGTAAAATTTCATTTGAATTTTTCTCTCTCTCTCTCTATGTCTCTCTAATTTTTTCTGTATCTAAAATGAACCCTCTCTAAATGCGGAGCTGCGAAGCAGCGGAGCATCTATAATCAAAATAAAATAAAGATTGATGGAGTAAAATTTCATTTGAATTTTTCTCTCTCTCTCTCTATGTCTCTCTAATTTTTTCTGTATCTAAAATGAACCCTCTCTAAATGCGGAGCTGCGAAGCAGCGGAGCATCTATAATCAAAATAAAATAAAGATTGATGGAGTAAAATTTCATTTGAATTTTTCTCTCTCTCTCTCTATGTCTCTCTAATTTTTTCTGTATCTAAAATGAACCCTCTCTAAATGCGGAGCTGCGAAGCAGCGGAGCATCTATAATCAAAATAAAATAAAGATTGATGGAGTAAAATTTCATTTGAATTTTTCTC